>RJWM01008028.1:0-75090 GCA_004363535.1 Dasyprocta punctata | reverse complement strand
AGGAACTGGAAACCAAGAGAGGTTAAGTGTTAGGGTAATTATTGCCAGCTGATAGAAAAAATTAAACTGTGTTGAAACTTCAACATAATCAGCCAGAGAGATGAATGATTTTTACTCAAAATTGTGAAACCAGACTTTTACTTGGCTGGTTCCCAAAAACTGGTAAGGAAGTCAAAGACAAACCGTTCATTTATAAATAAGAAAACTCTTCTAACGTGTGTTCAGGTCTAAACAGAATGGCACTACTAATTATGAGATCTCTAAAGTGCAAAAGGCCCAAGTCCTATGAGGACAGTAGAAGCAGTTTTTGTCTTGTTCCTCCAATCAGAAACTGCTTGATTGCTCTGACTGACTCCCCAGGTCAGCACTGTAAGCTGTGTCTAGGTTGTGTGTTTGAGGTTTTGGTCATGAAATGCTGAGGTACCTGCCGCTCTCTTACTTTCTAGTGTTACTGCTTTCTGTAACACCATGTATACTTTGATCTGTTCTAGTGTCAACTGCTTCCATTTATGCTCAATAACATCATCAAAAGGTATTAAACAGCCCATCAGTTTCAATGGCTTACTGGGGTAAATTTTTACTTTTTGCATATGAAAGTTCCAGTGTTGCTTTCCCAGTTGCAGCACCTGTTCTTGGTTGTTCTCTAAATGATGACATAGGCCCTCCTTGGAATATTCTGCTGATTCTTCTCTGCCAGCCATGAAGAGAATATGTAGGCTTACCCAGGACATTTAATAGCCAGAATTGGAAGTGGCACATAAAACTTGTGCTCACATGCAACTGACTAGTCAAAGAGCTCCAGGGTACTCAAGACACAGCCTTCTGTTCAGGGACAAGAATCAGGATAGATGTCCATCTACCTGCCTTAAACAATCCCATATAATAGCCAGAAATGGCAAAGAGGAATCAAATTTCAGCAGTTCCTCACTCCAGATCCTTGCTCTATCTTTCTAAGCCCTAAACTTCTAAGAAATATGATAGGAAACCTCGTATCTAGGAGCCAAAGACACCTTTGGAGAATTAAAAATAGAATGAGACTGACCTTCTCATGAATAAAATACATCAAAAATGAAATATGAGATTTTCAATCGCATGACTGTTCCTCAAGATCTATTCTGTTTATAATTATCAAAGGATGTATGTATGCTTACTAATTTGCAAAAAAAAAAATCTCACACCTCTAATAGTGCATTTGTAAATCAACTGCTATCTTAGGAGGCTCGGGAAATCAAAGGATGAATTGGAGAATGAAAAAGAGAAAAGAAAAAGAGAAAGTGAGATTTGGGGATATGGAGCTGCCTCTGCTGCCGACTCCATGAATCCTCACGTTGGCCTCAAGTGCCTCACATGCACTCCAAACCTTTGGCCTTCTGAAGGGGCTGGTGCCAGAAAGAAAAACAAAAAATGACAAATAACAACAATAAAACCACATCATCTTTCCTCAGGTTAGGCTCCCGAGAAGTGATCACCTATCAGTAATGTTAGAGATGTGTTTTTTAAAAATTGTACCAATAGCTGATGTCAAGATTCAGGGTATAATTTAGGAATGTTAGAGAGGAAACCTAGTGGTGAAATAGTACTGCAGGTGGTGGAGTGTTAGAGCAAAAAAATCCCGCTCCCTTTTGGTATGAAGATAAGCTGTCCAGTTTGCACCCTAACTCCTGACAAGAGAGTATCAGAAGAAACAGACAGGTATTGATTGAACACTTGTGACTCAAGAAAAACCTTGTTTTCTGAGTTGATAGTAAAAACAACTTAAGGCTTTTGAATCCAGGAGGAAAACACAGGCAACCAGCCACAGCTTCCATGATTTTAGTATGGCTTAGATTTCAATTCAAGAAGGGTTTGTGACTCTAGAACAAGGATAATGCTACCTTATAAGGATTATTGTAATAACTAAATGAAGTAATGTTTATAAGAGACTTGGGAACCTGAGTGCTTAATAAATGTTCACTATTGACAGAGATTACTGGGCCTTGGGCTACATACTCTAGCTCCTGCTTCCAGATCTGGGATACTAAACTATATCCATCTGTGTAATCTTCAAGTGATAAATGCCTCTGACTCCCCTCTTGTACAACCTTGAGGACATTCTCCTCTTGTTGGGGTTTGACTTCCTGTGATAATATTAAAATCTTCATGAAGTCCTGGTCATTTGCTTCTTGACACTGCTCCTTGAGCCTTGTCTTTGCTACAGGAAATTGTTCGTGGCTGATAGGTATCTCCACGGAGGCTGCCCAGGCCTTTTGAAGTATCATTTCCTGCTCTAGATCCTGTTATGTCTCCCCAAGCCCCAAAACATGCCCCATCAAACCTGTCCCTTTCTAGAGGTGACCTGATGACTCATGCCTTTGCTTGCTGAAAGAATAGAGGTTCCTCCAGACATAATTTTCTTATCACACTCTCCACCATTTCTATACTTTACCCTGCAGGCACCCCTTGCTTTCTTCTCATTTGTGTCTGTGTGCAGATGTGCCTCTTCAAGGTCTTAAGGTTAAATCCTTCCACTTTGCTTTGAGTTCTCATTTATTGTGTCTTCTGGGAAACACTGCTACACTGATCATACTTCCTTCTATATCTTCAGGTGCTTTCTCCAGACTCCCTTGAATCTAGTAAATGCCTAACCTCTTGCTAGTTTCCTGAATAAAGACCAATCAACCTCCCAAACTCTAATCTAGCCTTCCGGTTTAACTACTGTTCTTTTTTCACCACCCACAAAGTTCCCATCATTATTACTTTTTCACTCCCTGTAATTTTTCTCCTGCTCCATCTTTCTGGAAATTGTTCTTTTAAAGGCCTCCTGATTGCTCTAAGTGGCTGGGCTTTGAGGAGGCTTACTGTATAGCCATGGTTAACTAACACAGTGTTCAAGCGTGAGTCTGGATCCCTGCGATGATTGCAAAGCTCGCTGCATTTTCGCTTCAGCGGGGTATGGAGAGTAACAGTAATGCACTACCGTGACGCTTTCACTCTCAAGTGAAGGAGTCATTCAGTCATATCTAGAAGAGAGTTTTTTTTTTAACATACAAAAATTGTACCAGGGAGTTTTGTGGGCATAGGGAATGGGGATCAGGTTATGAACCCATTCTCCATTTGTCTCAAGAATACTCCCCGGCAGCACTTGTGGCTGCAGCATTTACACCAACATGACTTGCAAATACAGAATGTGAGGTTCTACCTTGTCTTGTTCCACACTTTGAAATTTACCACCTGAAAAAAATTATTAAATACTGATCATCAAATACACTTGTTACATTAGAATTAGAGACAAGTTCTATTTAGAAATAACTCTGAGAGCAGTTTTTGTACTTTATTTCACATAGAAAACCAGGGAAATTTGCTTCAGCCTCAAAGTCTGTGTTTATGTAAAATTAAATGAACAGGAGCACCTTTTTCTTTTTTTCTTTTTCTTTTTTTCCCCAAAACAGAATCAATCAGTCTTTCATAACACACGCGTGGCTGCGTAGCTTCTTTCTCCCAATTGTTTCTCTTTACTTTTCCGGTGTTCTTTTTTTTTTTTCCTTTCGAGACAAGGTCTTGCTACGTAGCCCAGGCTGGCCCCGAACTCATGGTGATTCTCTTGCCTCTGTCTCCTGAGTGTTTGGACTACAGGTGTGCACCACTACACCCACCCTCCCTGTTGTTTCTTATTTGCTCCCTGGTAGCTGGAAATGTTTTAACTCTGTCTCTACATCCTTGTTGTGATATAGTCCAAGCAGTCACTTTTTCATGGGAGGAAACTGAGGCCTGGAGTGGCCAGGAAAGTTTTCTAAAGCTTCAAACATGATAAATGCCAGGATTTAGTACTCACTCCCTTTTATCTTCCCCAGTCTCTGGCAACAGCTAATCTTTTTGTCTCTATAGATTTGCCCATTCTAGACATTTTCTATAAACAGAATGTAGTCTTTTGTGTTTAGTCTTTCCATTAGAATGTTTTCAAGGTTCATCCATGTTATAGCATGCATCAGTATTATGTCATATGATGTACACTTAAAAATGAATATATCAGCTTATCCATTGATCTGTTGATGGACATTGGGTTATTATGAATAATGCTGCTATGAACATTTGTAAACAAGTTCTATATGGACGTACATTATCATTTCGCATGGGAATACACAAATCTAGGGTAGGAATTGCTGGGTCATGTGCTAATTTTATGTTTAATTTTTTGAAGAATTGCTATTTTCCAAAAGAGTGGCATCACTCACATCCCCATTAACTTGGTTCAAAATAAAAACAAAAGGGGCTGGGAATATAGCTCAGTGAGAGTATCACTGGGTCACATTCCCAGTAGCAGCAACAAAAAATTGAATTGAAACTGAATTTATTTCTGAACTCTCAATTCTAGTCCATTTATCTAAATTTTTACCCTTGTAATAGTGCCAGATTGCAGTTTTTTTTTTTTTTTGAGTTTTAAAGTTAAGAGTAGGAGTCTTTCCACCTTGCTGTTCTTTTACAAGTTTGTTTTAACTAATCCGAGGCTCCTAAATATCCACAAGAACTTCAAAATCAGAATGTCAGTTAAATAAAAAAAAAAAATCTGGCAATTTCATAGTGATTGCATTAACTGTTGATCAATTTTTGAAGACTTGAAGAATTTTAAGATATGAAGAATTTTAAGATTTCTCATCTATGAACATATCTTTTAATTTAGGTCTTTAATTTCTTTTATCTGTTTTGTGGCTTTCAGTGTACAAATACTTCATTTCTTTTGCAAAATTCACTACCATAAATGGAATTTCTACGTAATTTAATTTTCTAATTGCCTATTAATAGTGTATAGATACAACTTTATTTGATTTATATCATGCAATATTATTGAACTTACTTGTTAGCACTAATAGGTTTTTTATGAATTAAGATTTTCTACATAAATGATCACACTAAAAGAAATATTTTATTTCTTGTTTCAAGGCTGGATCCTTTGAGTAGTTAGTCTTCTACTCTTTTGGTAGTGCTTAATGCTGAATTCCAGGCCTTGAATATGCTAAGCATATGCTCTACCACTAAGCTCCTTCTCCAGCCCTTTAGTTTTTTATTGCCTAATTAATCTCCTTAGAACCTTCAGTACCATGTCATACACAAACAGCAAGAATAAACATCCTGGATTTGTTCCTTATCTTAGAAAAAAAAACTTTTGATTTTAAACTGTTACGTATGAAGTTTGCTGAGAGCTTTGCATAGTCTTCATCAGGTTGAGGAAGAACCTGTCCATTCCTGGTGTGTTGAGCATTTTTATGATGAAAAATTGCTGGCCTTTGTCAAATGATTTTAGCATTTGAGATGATTACATTGTTTTTGTCCTTTATACTATTAATTGCATTGACTGGTTATCACATACTAAACCAGTCTTATAATCCTGGACTATATCCATTTATCATGATTGATAGTCTTTTTGAATGTTGCTAGATTCTCTTTGTTGGTATTTTGTTGAAGATTTTTGAATCTATATTCATAAGGATTGTTATCTATAATTGTCTTATAATATGAATTCATTTTTCACAGTACCAAAAAGTCAATATTAGAAATGCACCGCTCTCTTGGTAGAAGTTAAAATCATTTCGATAAGTAGGGCTGCAATAAACATCTGATCGAGATGTGGTATCTATATGTACTAATTTATTTTGATATTTATTAGATATTGCAAATATATGCCAATAAAAATAAATATCATTGCACATATATCCTTACACACAAGTAATTTTTTCTTTAAATTTTAAATATATGACTGCTTAAAGTTATGCTCATTTTAAATTGCAGTATTTCTAGATTACCTTCCAAATGTCATTTTGCAGTTTGTCTTCCCCAGAAAGATATTATTTCCCCATACTTCCTCCAACATGACACTGATCTTCTAGTCTTTTGCCAAAAGACTAAATATTTCTAACTATGAGTTTGATTTTCCTAATATATACCAGGTCAAACATTGGTTCTTTTAATCTTTTTTCTAATTTATAGTCCTTCTATAAACTACTAAGTCATTCTGCCCATTTCTTAGAGAAAAATTGGGTGGTTTTTGTATAGGAGCTTTTACTTATTGGGGATATTAGCTCTTTACCAACAATGTTGTGAAATGATTTTCTCTAGTTTTAATGAGTTGTGTGTCAAGCTTTTGTTTTCCATTTCTTACAGCATTTTTGTTTTTTCCCTATGCCTATGCCTAGCAACTCACCCATGGCAAGGTTACACAAATATGTCATATTTTTTTAAAAAAATCTATCTTCTATTGTTGCTATAGTAAATTAACACAGATCCTTGCTTTCCTTGAGCAAACTGAGTAAGTCATTCCAGAATGATGCTTAGAACATGCTCCTGAGAAAACGTGATAGTTTATCATCATCAGATGGAAAGAAGATCCTGACTTGATGTCAAGGGTTTGCCTTTGCTACAAGGCCGAGTGCTCTCCAAGGGCAGGCAACACGAGAATAGATCCATTTTTAGGGTACCTGGGGAAACCTAGCAAGAATTCAAGGATGTGTCAGCAAACTCCCTTGGCTTTCCAATGCTAGGGTCTATAGACCCTAACATTTTCTTTTTATATCCTTTGTATCTGTCACATACTTACCCCTTCCCATACCTTTATTTCCTTACCTGTGCGGTACTGTCTGAATTAAGCTTTGTGGAAGTGTGGTGGTGTTCCCTGAGCAGGGAGAGAACAGTGTTGACTCGGCAGTACTTTCTGGCAGATTCATACATTTTAGTGCTGGCTGCCAATTCTCTCTGCCCAGTTTGAGGCTGCACATTCAGGAGGGTCTTGAAGACTGTCCCTTGATTATTTTTATCAAAAAAGTGTAGTTTGAACTGAAGCCCTCCTACCCTGAGTCCAGTCTTTACAGAATCACCGGGTTAAGGACTTCAGGTGATACAGTTCAAGTTGCTTACACTGGAGGAAACAAGGGATACAGCCAAGAGCCATCACTGTCTCAAAGGAAATTCGGTGTTCCTTATAGGGACAGTCACCGCTTCTTCAAAGATCTGACTCAGACGAGTACATTTAGTGCCCTTTCTTTCATCAGGAAGGGAGAGTATGTGAGTGATGGGATGGACTCAAGCCTGACGGTCAAGGTTGCAGCTCCTGGTCTTTTAATATGTGATTATAATTATTTGAATGCCACCATATCAAATAAAGTTCAAGATTAGTACCATTGTTGGCAAATACAATGACAACAGAAGTCATCCTAGAGGGATTTTTGGCAGGCAGCACATCAAAGGGGTAAAGTTCATGGGTCTCAAAAATTAAGGGTGAGGCTTGAATCCTCCGTCAACACTTACTTAACATGCTTTACCCAAGTTTCTTCAGCACCTTGTGTTAAAGGGATAGACACCCTCAGAGCTGGAGCTGTTAGGAGGCATGAACGAGATTACGTCAGGTGACCAAAACTGAGTAGTAAGTGTTCTAACTTAGCTCTATGTGGACCCTCAGTCTTATTTCCACTTCCTTCCATTTTGTCTTACAACAGAACACTTCACTGTGGAAAAGAATGTACTTGCAAGTTCTATAAATGTGCTGTGTTGCACAATTTATATTTCAGGAGGTAGCAGTCCAAGAGACATCTGTCTCAGTCCTCAGTTCTTTGCTTTTCATCCCTATGATTTGTCATACCGAGTAGCACCTACACAACTGATTCTTTTATAAACTTAAATGTCTACTTTAATCTTACCTGTTTTTTTTTCTGTAAGCCAGCCATATTTTCTCCTTAATATAGATAAAAAAAACCCACATAATTTAAAATGTCAGACATGTGCTACTTAAAATGACCTTGTATCAAAAAAAAAATCATGTACTCTCATGTTGGGAAGCACTCTACAGTAGAATACCTAAACATTCAATAGCTTATACACACAAGAAATTTTATTTATTATAACCACATTTCTCTTATAACTTGGTTGGACAGAAAACCAACAATTAACCTTTGGTTGACTTCAGTTCCAAAAAAGTTGATTGGGTGTTTTGTTTTGCTGTTTTTGTTGTTCTCACTTAGAAATGGACTTATGGATGTACTTGCTCCATCAACGTGGACACCATGTTCTGTGTTCTCTCACTTTTGATGATACAAGGAGATGTCCTCTTATAAAAAACTTCACCCGTATCTAGGCTGAGGGCTTAGCTGTAAATGTGGCCAACTGCTAATCAAATCCCCCAAGCAATAAGGGTATCCACTATTCCTCTCTACTAATAATCTCCAGGAGAGACTGAATTGGCAGGTCTTCTAAATTTCAATAGAACCTATAACTCCAATATTTTATGAGGAGTTTGAACATTTTAAAATATTGAGAACTATTTCTAGTAAAAATAAAAATACTGCACCTAAAAAGAACACAACAGTAACAAAAAGTTACAGACTGAAGTAAGAAAATCTGTGGCTTTTCATCCCCGCTATACAAACTTCTTCCCATCGGGAAAACCGTCTTTGATTTCCATGTGTCAGACAATATGCTACGTACTGCCTAGTTAAAATGAAACTCATCTTCACTCATGTACACACTATTCTCAGCTTTTGGGACACCTAATAATGTAGCAATGGAGGTAGGAATTTTTTTTTTTAAATCATCACTGTATTTGTTAGTTTTACTTAGATCAAAGCAAGATGTCCTGAGAGGTTTGCTTAAAGGGTCATTTTTACAGTCATAACAGAGTGAATTGAGGCAGAGAAAGGGTAAGAAAGTGAAAGTTGTTTCAAATCTTTTGTGCCACAGAATCAGTTTCCAACTTGAATAACAAGTACTGGATGTAGACTCTGATGCTTCCTCCTTTACTAATACACACAGAGCATGTCTTCTAGAAGCTTCCTGAGAAAGAGTATGTGAGAAGCAAATTTGTGAGATTTTGCATTTCTGAGAATGTCCGCATTTTTTATCACTGACTGAAGTACGAAATCTTCCCTCAAAATCTTGAAGTAACTGCTTCACTGACATCTCACCTCCAGTGTTAACATTAAGTCTAAAGCCATTCTTGATTCCAGTCCTTCCATGTGACCAGCTTCCCTACATTTTGGGCTTTTCCTTTGTCCTAGTGTTTTGAAATTTCAAGACAGCATGTCTTGGTGAATTCCTACTTTCCATAATGAGCTCCTAGTGCCCTTTCATTCCTGAAACTCGAATGTTTGACGATTTTCTTCCCTCCATTTTCTTTCAGAAGAGCCTAACACGTGGATATTGAGTATCTTGGTTTGATACTTGCTTTTTGTAGTATTTGCTTACTCCAGCTTCCAACCCTCCGATACAATTTTAATTTCCAGAACATTTTCTTGTTCTTCAAGGGTTTGTCAATTCTATGCTTATTTCACAGACACTTTACACCAGGCATAAACATCTCATCTCTCTGGAGATTACTATGGTTTTCTCAAGCTTCTTGTATTCCGATTCTCCCATGTTGTTGGCTTTGAGCTTTTCCTTCATGCCAGAAGTTTTCATGAGAAGTCAGATTGCCTTGATTAAGATGGAAGACTAAAGAACTGAGAAGGAACTGCTAAGATTTCCCTTTACAGCAGTGGTGCTCATACCTGGGCTGCACACTGGAATCACGAGGAGAGTTTTAAAAAAGCAATTACTCATTGTGTTAGTGGAAAGTACAGGAACTCCGGAGAGCCCCAAGTAATGATAATGTGTAGAGAAAAATACCAACAGCAGGTACTCTGGATGAAGCATTTCATTGAGGATTTTTGATCTTTTCCTTTGGTCCATGATGCTCTTCAGGTTAGGCTCCCTCTAACATTCGCCTGCATGACTCTACACATAAAATCACTCTGTTATAGTGTCTTCACTCCTAACTGTGTCTCTCAGTTCAGAGACTTTTTTTTTTTTTCAGAGACTGTTTTAACCTTTTCCAGAAGGTGTACTTTTATACTCCTCTGTAAGTATGCTAAAGGAAGAACTCTAAAAAAGAGGAGGGATTTTATGGACCTAAATGCATTTCAAACAGTTTCAACCAGTATAGACAACGACCTTTTACCTTGTACCATCTCTTCAAAAAAAACATGTGCCGTCAATTTTGGAGCCTTCATGGTATTCTGCCCTGAGAACCAAAAAATTAAATTCCCCTCTACCTAAATTAGAGTTCATCTTTCTCTGGTCAAATTTCCAAAACTTGGGTACTAGTAATAACCTCTATCCCATTCTTCCAAGTCTTGTGGGGAGTTGTGATTAAAAAAAAAATCCTTCACCATATTTTCAGTAGAGTGTCAGGTGCATGCAAAATCTGAAGTGTGTTCAATTTGCCACCCACAAGAATGACTGCCATTCTTTATATAACTAAGTAAGGTAGGTTTTGTTTGTTTGTTTGTTTGTTTGTTTGCTTTTTGAGATGAGGATCTCATGAAGTTTTCAGTCTAGGTTTGAATTCACAATTCTCCTACCTCAGCCTACCAAGTAGATTGGATTATAGGCACATACCAATGTCCCTGACTAGAAAGTGAGTTTTGAGTTATTAACTGTTTTTTTTCCAAACATTTTTTTCTGAGAGACAGAGAGAGACAGAGAGAGAGACAGAGAGAGAGACAGAGAGAGAGAGAGAGAGAGAGAGAAAGAGAGAGAGAGAGAGAGAGAAAGAGAGAATAAATGTCCTAACAAAACAATCTAACCATTCATGATGAAACCAGTCACAGTAGGAACACTATGCCTTATTGCTGTTGTTGTTGTTGCTGAATGAGACCTGGAGGAACAAAGAGATGAACCTGCATGAGGTTGTCATGGGAGAGAAAGCATTCAGGGTGCCAGGAGAACAGAGGCAGAGCTGGCCTCCTAAGTTCTGGCACATAGACAAAATGTTCGGCAAACAGGTAATGCTGTCCACACTGACTGACAATGTGTGACAGTCCACAATCATGTTTTAGTGTGTCCGGATGGAGAAAGGTGGACTTCAACCTTCTTTTGAAATATCAGCATACGTGACTGTGGCTGGCAGTCCTGCAAGATCTCAACCAGCACGAGCTGAGGTGCAGCACTCCTGTAGATGGCAAAGCAAGCATCGTGTACCCTGCCACCTGCCTGCCTCTAACGGCATTTGAATTGGCAACTTCTGAGGATGTGTTTAAGTATTTAAAAAGCACAACAACAACAACAACAAAAGCAATCCTATTCATGGCAGAAAAACCCTACTTAGGTCAGAAAGAATTAAAACATTTATTGGGCATAAATATATTACATATACACTACAGATACAGTTAGGTATTACATATAGCATAGTATTTGCAAAATCTATACATTAAAATTGATATGGCAGTTTTAATACAATGCATATGAAAGAGTCTAAAATTTACAATACAGGAAAACATATGATTTTTTTTTTTTCTCCTAAAGTTGAAAAGCTTGGAATGTATGTCCAACAGTGAGGTAAAACATTTTGTCTTTCAATTTAAAGAATTGTGCAAGGATAACATTCACACACATTCAGTTAGGGCACTTTTCAAATTTTGACATGAATACTGAATTACTGTAGCCAACAAAACAAGGTTAGAAAATGCCAGCATTTCAACTTGATAAGAACAAGGCAGATAATATGAAAAAAAAATCTTTAAAAAATGTTTTCTTTTTAAACAAGTTCTTGGAGGACAAACGGAAGTTTTTTTCTCACATGACTAGAATTTCCTTTTATTTATTTATTTATTTATTTTTGGTACCGGGAATCCAACTCATGACTGCACTTGCCAGGCAGGCGCTGTGCTGCTGAGCTGTATCTCCGGCCCGACTGGAATTTCTTGTGTTGGGTTTGAGTTTGACATACAGAGAAGTGACAGAGCATCAGAAAGCCTCTCACTCATTCCTACATATTGCAAAAGGGCAAAGAGATAAGGTTAATATAACACTTTATTTTATTGTTCATATGTATTGGCAATATATATAGTTCTATACCGATATCCCATATACAAATTTGTGATACAAAACAGTGCCACAGAGTAATAATTTTCTGACGGAAGGGATTATGATGAATACCAAATAATGGAGAGCAATAAAATAAAGTGCTGTCAGCTTGTATTTCACACACTTCAGCTTCTGGTGGTTAAAGACAGGGTAGGAAAATCTCAAAAGATCAACTATTCATAGCAATTTTGGCCTAAAGTATCAGTTTCTTAAAAAAATTCCAACTAATTCAGAGAATTTCTTTATAGCAGCAGTTCTGAAGTGTGTTAAAAAAGTTTTTCCCTTGCAAAAAGGGTATTTTACTCAGTTAAACTTTCATTGCTTAAAAAATGCCTTTCCCCCAAAAACACTTCAATGAAATTACCTAAAAAAAAAAAAAGAAAAAAAAAAGCAGATGTAATGTCATAGTGGGTTATATCACATATGTAAATACAAAGGATGAGTTTTGGAAGGCCAGAGCTTTGGCAAAAATATATTTACCTTGATGCCATCAGTTTGCAAGGCTAAACTAACTATTGTAGTCAATAACAAAATACAGAACTCTCTAGGACTTACTACATCGATATAGGCACACAGAATAATTCGTTGATCTTAGCACTCTTTCAAGAGATGATAATGGTTTTTTAGGTACATGTAAACCTTTCAATCTCTGACAATGGATTTTTTTATTTTTTTGGCATTTAATGCACTAAGATGCTCTTTATCTTTCAAAACACAAGAAAATGTCAGAAGGTTAATAATACTACAGATGCTGCCAGGAACAAGACTGACCTAAAATTACAAAAGTATAAACACACAAAAAAATAACATGCTACAGGGGAAAATTAGTACATAAGTACATTTAAATTTTTTTTTACAATAAATAAAGATTGCACTGTAATTGGCATTTAAAGTACTGTATGCAGAATATAGTATAAATAAACCAAAAACAAAATAATGTTGGTTTCCCCATGACTTTGGTATGGGAACATTATAAGCTAGTATAGGATACTTACTGCATCTTAGACAACAGAGACCAAGCACAAAATAGCTATGACCAAGAAAAACTGAGTAGCAAAAATATACAAAAAAACAGGAGCAGGGGGATATGCTGTGTCTGTTGCACCCTTTTGGAATATATTTGCACCTCCAACTCTTAAGTGTCCCTGAGGTACTTGAACATTATGGACTTTGTATAAATAATCCAATGACTTTGGGTTAAAATTGATTATCTCATGAGTCAAAATAAACATGCAAGAGTAATGCTTTGCACTCCAATAGCACCTGTTGATCAAAGATCTCAAAGCACTTACAAACATTAGAATCCCCATTTTATTTCATTTTATTTTTCATGCATGGGAAAATTGAGGCACAGAGAGGTAAAGTGACGTGTTCAGGTCACGCAGCAAGTTAGTGACAGACCCAGGGAGAGAATCTAGGCTCCTTGACCCCCAAACACCCTGTGCTTATCACCAAAAACCATTCCCACTCCGCACATGGTCAGATCAACCCCACAGAAACAGAAACTACAAATTCAGGTGACTCCCTTTTGGGTTTTATCAGTTTTCATCTGCTGTTACATTAATATTATGGGCACTGAATTAAAGTAATGAAATTCAATCACTTCATTGATACCTCGAAGAACAGCCTAAAGGCAAATCTTTCAAAAATAATGAGCTGGCATGTAAGAAGACTGCTCACATTAGTGTAAATCATGAATAATGGGCAGAGGCACTAAACTGTCACCAGTTCTTGTCATATAATTCTGGTCAAACGTAACAGAATATAATAACTCTAGTGATTAGATTAGAAGTAGTTATGTACAAGGACAGACAAACAAGTTAAAGCAGCTTTTAAAACAGCTGAACAAAGAAACAACTAACTATTGCACAATGCCCTCTTAAAGTTACTGCTATGAATCGATGTGGTAAAATCTACAATGCTCCATAATTTATAGGTGTATTTTGGTTACTTGATTTCTTATTCAGGCAGCTCATAGTGTTAAAATCATAAGAAATACAGATTATTAAAACATTTTAAAGTACACATTTTGATTTAAATGAGCTAAACAGAGTTAAATAACTGGGTGACAAAATGGTTTAGGACAGCCTTATCTGAGTGAAGACATCTTCTGTACGTCGTTGCTGTGTGGTCATACTCTGACAACATCAAAATCCTAGCCCTGTAACTACACACATGGTGATTCTGTTTACAGATATAGATGATCAAGACAAAAGAAGTGACTGGTGAATACATATAAATTACTAAACTGTAACATAAAAAAATATCAAAAGTTTGTAAAAGACGTATCAGTGAAAATAGAATAAAGGCAAATTTGAAAATTTAAAAGAAAATATAAGAAAGCTAATTTCTGGTATCTGGTTTGCTTTTCTTCTTCTTCTTCTTTTTTTAAAAATCCAGTTTAATCGCTTCCTAGTTTTGCATTTCAAAAAGGTGCACCAAAACACTGACATTTTTTTTCCTAGCTAAATCTGAAAAACAAGAGAAGTATATAAATCAAAGAACAAAAGGGCTTAAAAAAGGGAGTATCTGAATAAATGTGTGTATTAAAATGTGTAGCATTAATTAAATTCATACCTCTAGTTTTGTTGGGGTTGTTTACTTCATTAAGAAGTATTGTAATATAAAGGCAAATAAAATGGACAAAGTTGCAAAGCCAAGCACAATGAGGGCTGCAAACTGTTCATCAGTAGGCATCATGCTCTTCATTTTGGGATCATCTAAGCTCCCCATGTCCCCTGTAAGCATGACCTCACTTCGTTGCAATACAAAAGCCGCAGAGGGACTGAAAGCTCCGCTTAGCTCCTGAGAGGTGTCTAAACAGCGCCGACACGCACACACGCGGAATCGGTAGTCCGTGTTGGTCTGGAGGCCTGAGATCTGGAATGTGGCTTCTTCTCCCTTGTACACCTGCAATAAGAGGGAAAGTCCTAGTTAGTTAATTTATAACTCTGTGGTCTCTACAGTAATCATCATATACCATCAGGAGCCCGATAGATACAGGCTTGGTTTAAATTCGTTCCATAAAGAAGTATTTCTCCCAGTCTGGATTTCATCTTCAGGCAATCCCACTCACTATTTTTCTTTTTTTTCTTTTTCTTTTTTTTTTTTTTGTACCAAGGATTGAACTCATGTCTTCGCACTTGCCAGGCAGGCCACTGTGCCACTGAGCTATATCCCTGGCCCCCAACTCACTCTTAATAAAGCACAATAACGCCTGCCTGGCAAGTGCAAGATCCTGAGTTCAATTCTGAGGTGAGGGGGGAGGGCAACATGCAATCCAGTGACTCTGACTTCAATAGGAGGAAACAGGGCACTGGGTAGTAATGCTGTTGATATTTTAATTAATAAAGACGTGAACAGCTGAATTTTAATAATTTAGACTGTCGGTCAGAAGGGGTCTTAATACAAATAGCTCTATGCTGTTGACTCCCAGAACAAATTGACATTTTTGAACTAAAAACAATGAAAAGCAATTAACTGCACAAATACTAAATGTAAAGTTTTTGGTTGGATGATTTTTTGATACATAATCTGACCCCCAAGATACCTCATACACACCCCCAAGAGTGAAAACTCTTCTGATGTCTAATTCTGTAGTTTGTTTTGCCTGTTCCAATAGAATCATACAGCATGCATTGTCTCGTGCCTGCAGGTTTCATCCGTTTTACTGAGAGATTCCACTAGTAGTTGCTCCTTTCATCACTGACTGTAGTCTAAAACGCTGTATGTGACTGTGGTCCACCTCACCGGTACTCATTTTCTCTTAGATGAACATTTGCGTTGTTCCAGTTTGAAGGTTTTACACAATAAGAAAGCTATGAGTATTTTTGTAAAAATCTTTGAGGATTAAAGTTTTCATTTTTCTAGGGCAAATATCTGGGACTAAAAATGCTGGCTCAATAACTTCACAAGAAATAGTCTTTGCGCAAGACTGTATCACTTTGCACTCTCAGCAGCCAACGATGAGAGCCTGAGATGCTCCTCATCCTCACCAGCGTTCTTTATTCTCAGTCTTCATGTTTCAGTTATTCTGGTGAGTATGAAAGGTACCTCCTCCGAATGATGCTGCATATCTTTTCACGTGCTTGCTGGTCATTTATGTAACTTCTCTTGTGCAGAGAGATGGACAAGCCTTCTGCTCATTTTTAATTTGTTCAACTTTGTTAACTTGTGAGAGGTTCTTTGTGTAACCTAGATTTAAAACCTACGGCAGCCGGGCATGGTGGCGCACGCCTTTAATCCCAGCACTCACGAGGCTGAGGTAGGTGGAGTGTTGTGAGTTCGAGGCTGGCCTGGGCTACATAGTGAGACCCTTCCTCAAAAAACTAGTACTCGGAGTTTGGCTCAGTGACTTAAGTGCTGTCTGGCAGGTGTGAGGCTGTGAGTTCAATCCCCGGTGCCACAAAAAAATAAAAATAAATAAAAATAAAACCTACGGCAAATATATATGTTTTGAATATTTTCTCCCAGTTTTGTAGCTTGCCTGATGTAATCCAATTTATCACAAATTAACATTTAAATAATTTAGTACTCTGTCTTGACTATTTCATGTTGTATGACCATGCTGGTTTCTTGCAAGAATAAGGGATTTTTTTCTTCCTTTTTGTTAACTCTAATATAACCAGTAAGTGATTTATTATAACAGGGACACAAAAATTATTAGTTTGCCTAAAATTATCACCCTTTATATGGAGGAAGCTAACAGGACTCTGATGGGCTGGAGGAAGGAGGCTTCACAAAGTTCTCCCATCACAGCAATAGTGACCCACAAAAAATGGAAAGGAAATGACAATCACATAAAATTTTATGGTATATATGAGAGCAGTGAATAGAGACAGAAAAATTAGCTGCAATTAAGACAAATCAGTAATACTTTTGGCTGAGTAAAATAAGAAGTAAATTAACTCTGTCTGATTAGCCCTGTTAGTACCTGTAAAATTGCTTAAACATGTGTGGTATGGAATAATTACACAATAAAATAATCAGTTATTATTATGACTAGTTAGAATTTAAAAACAATCGCAAGTATACTCTTAAAACATTTTACTCAAACTAATACAAATCCTCTAGATTTGAAAGAGCAATTCTCACAAACTCAACACTGTCAACACTCTCCAGCTATTCAGAGTTGCTAGAAGCCTCAAGTATCTCTGTGTGTTTCTAATGCCTGATACATAGGCAAGACTTCTACCAAAGCAAGACATTCCATTAGTGAACACCAGCATCCTGGCCATGCAGTGAGTGATGGACAAACTGAAACACGGCAAAAGGATCATAAGGGTTAGAAAGGGACCTGACTTTCAATGTTCACCTGATTTAGCCTTTTTCTTATGATTTTCCTCCTTTATTTTTCAATAAGACTTCAAATGTTTTAATTACTATACTTTTGTGGAGTGACTAAGCCCCAGAAAATTGGTCCTGTATGCTTTTACTTTTCCAGATTTATTATTGCTTTTGCTAGTCCTTCTGTAAGATTATAAGCATATTCCTCCTGTCAAGCAACCTGTTTCTTTACAAATTGATGTGCCTTAGCAACTACAGTTACAAACAGCTGTCCTGGAGCAACTAAGAAGGAAAGAGCTCTAAAAGAACCCTTTGCAGCACTGGGAAACCATTCCTTTCCCATCACTCACTGTTCCAATGATGAATCAAAATGAGTGTTTTCAGATGAACTCGTTGTCATGGTGATGGCTCCCACCCACACACAGCCAGCTCTTCATCAGACTATATAGCACCTACATGAAACAGCCTATTTTTCAATACGTATGAGATATCAGGAAAACAATGTATTTTTTCTTTAAAAGAGATGTTTTAATTGTTAATTTCCTATACTTTCCTAATTTAAATTAACTTCTTACACCTAAAATGCTCAGGTTGGTATTTTCTAAGAAAAGTCTTTTCTAGGAAGCTGTTTTTAGAGGGAACCATTTATCTCTTCCAGGGTCAATACACTATTTTGATAAAGCAGGTCCCTCCACATGTGCCACCTGGGCTTTGCTTACTGTATCTGTGATTCCCAAGTAGCCACAAGGTTTTCTGATGAGGCTCTCATCAATTCTCCTAGAGGCTGCACTCTTGAAATGCTTATTTACACTCATCAAAGGGTGACAGCTGTTATAGTTTTGCCTGTCTATGGGAACCAGGTCTGGTCTCACAAGGCCTCTGAGCAGGCTCTCAAGGAACTGAAAAAGGAGTTCCCAAAGTCCTTGTTCTGCCACGTAAGTGGTTTGGGATCTCAGGCAAGCGACAGTGATACACCTCTGCAGTGATACACCTCTGTTCCCCCACCTGTTACACAGGACAGTAACAGTACCTGAGAGTAACACTACTCCTGCAGGGCACTATAGACCAAATGAGAAGGTGTATGGGAAAGATGCTGGGGAAAGGACTATGCTGGAGATAAATCAACTTCATTGATTTTAAGCCGTCTAAGGACATTTTCAGGTGAATATCATTACTTTCATTTTAGAGATGAATAAAAAGGTTCAAGGAGGATGCTAGTTTCTTGAAATTCCTTAACAAATAAGGGCAATGATGGACCCCAGATGCGATCTCATTTCTAACTCAGAGAAGGTCCCCACTGTCTACGCCAGATCCTTGGCCAATGACACCCCTTTACTATCACCCACCTTAGTGCCCATCTAATGAGGATGTGGTGACACTAGGTCCGGACTCTTTTAAACTCTTGTCAGCCCAGATAGCCTCACTGTCTTCCTGTTGTCTACACTACAGACCTTCCAGATCACCTCAGCTTGGGTCCTGCTGCCCAATAAGGGAAACACTGCCTTTTCTTTCTGATGTCAGGTGCAGACCAAGTCTATGCCAGGCAAAGACCTGAGATGTGGCCTCTTCATTTCTGCCATCGAAGGATGACTCCTATCCCCCCACAGATGTTTTAGAAGACCTTTAGAAAGTGAATATAAATGACATTTCAATTTAAAAGATTTCTATAGTTTTCAGAATTTGCATAGTTACATGCTTTTAAGAAAGCCCCCCCAATATATATATAGAGTATTTAACTTCCCAGAAACCCAATTCAGAAAATCTTAAATGGAGACTTCATATATTAATTTTGATGGAACTTTTTAACCCTAAATCCTGTGAGTGAAGAGCTCTATAAAATGTATTTAGAAAGCAAACGGATGCTTCTTTTCTTGAAATCAGGCAAAAAGCTTAGTGAAAGAACTAAGAATATCTAATGCAAGTAAATTTCTTAATGACAAGTCCAATAAAAACTTAAGCTTTAATTTACATTTTTTATTTTAGCCATTCTTGTTACTTTAATTGGATAGCTCTCATCTTTCACAAGCATCGCCAACAGTCTTAACATTATTTTTTTAACCTTTAGGATAAATATATTGTGGGATTGTGTTCTACTATTTCCATGGCAACCAGCAAAATGGCTTGATAAAGTAGATGCTCGGTAAGTGTTATCCAATTAGAATCTTCAAATACTCAACTAGATAATCTTATTCCATATTGTTTGAAAAGAGAGGATAACTGCAAGAAATCAGTAAGTGGGTACATGAAGCATTAACACACACATAAACACACGCATATTCACCACAGACAGAACAGAGATTTTAATACAGGCATACCCATCAACGCAGAAAGTGGAATTAGTAACAATGATTAAACAGTTTTCAGTGCATTGATAGAAAACACGGCATTTCTAATATATTTCAGAAGAGTCTACAATGTATAAATTTAAAATGCCGACTACCCCATTTTCTAAGCATTCTATATAAAGTTTGATGAAAACTGATTTGCTGTGGTGTAAATAATTGCAGCCAACATGGGATTGACACCATTTTCTTGTTACTCCATATTCCTCATAATACTGTTCCACAGCCTGTGAATATATTTTAAATATATCACCACAAAAGAAATATAGGTCTAAGATTCAAAAATAAAAGGACACTCCTGAAGAAGACAGAGAGTGTCTATGGGGGAGGGGGGCTACCTTAAGGTTTCAAGACACAGTATAAAGCTATAGTAATGACACGGTGACGATGGCAATGGCATGGACAACTGTCCGATGGAACAGGAAGAAACATGGGTGAACGAGGCAGCCACTATGGAGACCTGGAAACAACTGCTTTATAGGGCAGCCAGACAGCTGGGTGTCAGGCAGGCCAAGGTTAAGGGACGGCTGGAAGGGCCCTGGATTCGGGATGAGCTGCACTGTAACTGATTCTGCATCTGACACAGGGAGGCTCACATAGCCACTCTCTGCCTTAATAGTCTCACCTGTAAAAATGGTGTAATAAGCCTCAACTCTTAAAACTGCTAGGAGAAAAAGACACAAAGTTTGAAGTGTCTTGCATGGAATCCTGCCCACTATTAGGAAGGGAGTCAATGTTAGTTTCTTTTCTCTGGCCTCTTCCAATGAAGTTATTTTAATAACTGTTCATGAGATACTGAAATTTTATTTTTTTCTGACATTAAAAAGACAGCATGAAATATCTTCATTTTAGCAGTTTGAAATAGCTTAAGATAGGTCTCAAAGAAAAGATATGAATAGTTTTTCAGATGTTCCAAATTTTAAAAGTTACATCAAGGAGGTGAGCATGTACATTCCATAGCTTTTCTACCCTAGGCTGATTATAACGTCCTATGTCAGCAAATTCACACGGACCACATATTTCACAGCAGGGAAGTGAAGATTTTTTCAAAGAAACACATTAAAGATTTTCAGGTTCATGCAAATCAAGGGTGATGGGCTTCAAAAATGAAATAAAATGTCTCTTTTGAGTTTTAAAAAACTGAGTAAATAGCTGTAGGCTCAGCCAATTGTATTTTACATATCTAAATGAAAATGAATTATTTGTGTTACTATATTATACTTGCAAATCTATCTGATGGATATTTAAAACAAAAGTATGAGCCAGGCATGGTGACACATGGCTGTAATCCCAGCACTCAGAAGGCTGAAGCAGGACGATTATTGCAAGTTCGAGACCAGCCTGGGCTACAAAGTGAGCTCAAGGCCAGCCTAAACTGCATAGTGAGACCCTGTCTCAAAAAAGGCAAAAACAAAAAAATAAAACAAAACTATGGATCCCAAAGCCCCAGGTAACACTGAGCAACCACAAAAACAAAACAAAACAAAACACTGAGAATTAATTCAGTATCTTTGTAACACCTGTGCTTTGAAGGTGCCATGCGTCCAAGATGCAATGTCCCCTCATGAAGCTAAACCAAGTCTCAAGGGATTATTATTAAGATTAAATGGGATAATGTGCAGCAACACTTCTGGACCTATCTGGCACATAGGATGTGTCTAAGAAACGGCAGCATAATACAGTATTATACAATTTTTCCCTACACTGCTACTGGATTATACTTCCACTCACCCCCTTGAAGGAAACCTAGAAAACTTTAGAACAAGCACTTGGTGTCAGGGAACTTGAAGCCTACACATATAGCATTTGCAAGAATCAACTGAAGAGAGCCCCAGTGACACTGGCCTGGTGTCCACAGCATGCTACAGACACTTATGGCCTTGTAAGACTTAGGAGCTGATGCTGCTATGACATTACTGGGTCATTAGGCCTGCTCAGGGCTGTGCTGCCACGGAGGTGACTTTCCATGGGACAGTGCAGCTCTGTCCACCAGGGCAGCTGGCCATGGCTTCCAGCTCTCAGTTTTCATTCATTTTGACAGAGGCACCATTATGGGCTTTTCCTCCTGCTTCAAACCAATTTTAAAAGGCAGAGTTCCATTTAAGATTTTCTTTATTGAAGTCACCAATCATAATATTGTAAATAAGTATAAATAAACATTATTTTTATAAAGACTATTTCTGTTCTTGATTTGATGAACAATATATTTTAAAATAACTTTGACATGTTTATTCCAAACTGGGAGGATGTAAAGCAATACTCAGACAACTGAAATGAAAGACTTATGACTCTAAATTCAGAATAACATGCTGTTTGGTAGAAATCCTTTAAAAAATAGCTTCTGGGGGAGGATCACTGAGGACACAGGCTGGGCTGCTAGAGGTTTATACCTCTTTACTAAGATCGCCTCTCCCCTAAGAACTGGAAATGGAGATGCACCTTGGTATCATTTACATAGTTCCTTCTCACAACTGAGTGGATGTGATGCTTAGAGTAGCAGTATGAGAGGATTATCATGCCCACTTTTACAATAAGGGAGGTGGCAAATTAATTCCTCCACAATCACAGGACCATGGAGGCCCACTTGTCCTTTCACCACTTTCTGGCTCAAGAGAGAATCTGCCACCCACAGGCCTCCTCTGGGCAGAAACGAATGTTGCACAGCCAACTGTGTTCTTGAGCCAGAGAGGACAGGCAAGGCTGCTACTACTGAACTACTAAACTGCTTCTCAGGGTGCACATATTTTTTAACATAAAGGCCTATGAACTCTCAAAGTAGTGACAATGCTAGATAACTCCTCAAAATACAAAGCACCTAAAGATTTCCCAATAAAGCTCCTGGAATCCACTAAACTGAATATAAATTCATTTTAAACGAAATTCTAAGTACATGCATAACTTTTGTTTTTAATTAATTAAAACCCACCCCCCCCTTTTTTTTCAGTACCGGGGATTGAACTCAAAACCTCGGGCTTGCCAGGCAGGCGTTCGTGCTGCTGAGCTAAATCCCCGGCCCCTAAAAACCCGTTATTCATGCAAAAATTTTTTACAATTATGCTGTAAGACAGTAATAGCCTCACTGTTTCTGTGTTGAATGCTATTGAAATGGGTGAGGTTTCCCGATGTGTTGTAGACTAAGACCAAAATATGGTTTGGCTAAGAGATTTTTCCGCATAGTACCTTCAGTGATGCCATGAAAAATCAATACACATCTCATATTCTAAAAATTATGCAAGATAAAACATTTATACAGAGAAACCGCTAAATTAAAAGTGGCACTTTCAGATGTGTCCAAGGTTTTCTTCTTAGTGCAACAAATCTGAGCAACGAATGCCAATAGGAAACAATTTCTTGCAGTTTGCTGACCCTGCTCTCAACTTCGATGCATATATTCACTATTTGCTGTAAAAATTATTGCTATATGAATGGGGATATGAATCTTAATAATTTTGATTTATTTATGTAATAAACTGTCTATGCAAAAAAACCCCAGTCACATGCATACAATTTCATTGTTTTTAAGAATGCTCCACAATTAATACTGTCTGAAAAGAAGTTTAAGCTTCTGAACAAAACTTGTGCTTAGAACACTTATTAAGTGAGAGAAAAGTCAAATGGATATATACATGTGCCTTCTAATGCAGATAAAACTTTAGGTAAGGATTTCATAGTTTAAGTTAGTAGATTTAATTATGAAAACCTGCCGCTTGTCCTGCACCATGGTAACTGAACAAATTAAAGCTAATCAGTTAGAACCAAGGCAAACTAAAGTCAATGCTTCAAGTGAAATGCTGCCTGCAAAAATAAGCTTTAGGAGAAGCACACTCTCCAAATATGGGTAATTTTTTTCATCTGAGTTATTAACGTGGCTGTATTTATTCTGTGTTGAAGTTTACTCATATCACTACTGCAGGTATAAATGGCCCTGCTGCTTTGAAACTGCCTCTTTTGTGTATGGAAGAAACATCTGTGGAGTGTCTGTGTCTGTCTTCAGAACATAAAAGAGAGTAACAAGCCCACACATTAGTGGATCCAGTTTAGTTAGAGCTGTAATTGAGGTATATACTGCACACTATGAGAGCCCATAGCTCTGCTGTGGTGGACACGCAGCAATCATTACTTCTCATTTTCATGTGCTTTGCCTCTCTACGAATTCAAAGCCCACTGCCTATTATTCCCATCTATAATTATTTTATCCACTGCATGCATTATATGAACAGGCTTTATTCCCTATCTCATGTCCAGAACAACTCATGAAAATACTCAAAACACCACACTTAAGCTAATGCTTACTTGAGTAAGAAGAAGCAAAAACAAATGCCAACAGCAACAACAAACAAATGGAGCTCCCCTAGCAGTACAAACTGTCCCTGACTGCTGTATCTTGCCATGAAGCACTACAATTCTCACTTGGTTCTTAGTTAAGTATAGGAAGCCCACAGACATGTGAAGAATGCTAAGTGCCTTCCACTGAGCCCACCCTGAATTTCTGTGTTTTCATGTGTTAAAACAAACAAACAAACAAACAAACAAACAAAAAAAACCACACACACACACACACGTTTATCACTGTTTATAAGAAAAATAGTCTGTGGCATATACACAACTGTGCATTGTTATACTGGTATTTATACACTCATGAGTCTAAATACACATCAAACAAACAGTGGATTCAAAATGGCTAATCTAATAAAATCTAGAGTACTGAAGAGGAGTGCCTTTATTTTGGCAATATTTGACACATACAGATATTAAGCAAATGATACTGCTTCTTCACTGTGTAGTAGCACTTTGAGAGTATTTCACTGTGTAATATTTTGCTTTGAGAAGTGGAATTTTCTTCCCAGAACAGGTAGAAAAGCATTGTATGTGGAATATAAGGTTTTAAAAATAAAATGATGAGCATTATGCAATGAATTACTATGGGGAAATAAATTACTATTAAGTGTTAAATGATAAGCTGTGACATTTCCTAACACCTTATATTTTAATCATTTTTATATTGCCATGGGATGAGACCGTGCTACTGATATTAAAGATAACTAAATCTAATGGAGGGAATTATTTGTATATGAAATGAGACCCTGAACTTAGTCATAGCTTTCTTTTAAGGTGAAACAATTCACACAAGTGAAAATGTTTACTCTGATACAGGATATACTATGATAGCAGTGGTGGTGAACCCATGACACGCACGCCATTTTTCTTTTAAAGACAAAAGATGTTAATGTATGAATTGTTTTTTCTAAACTAAACTTCAGTATTCAGGTTAATTGCAGTGTTGGCACTTTGTGATAAGTAGGTTCTGTGCTGCAGTTTGGGCTCTAAAAGATTCTCCATCACTGGTATATAGAATGAGCTAGGCAAATGAAAGGTAAACATGGTTATCTCAGTATTTAACAGGAATGCAGAAAATCTGGTGACATCATTCACTGATATGAATCACTACTGGCAAATGTCAGATATACGATAAAGCTTCTGTAAATTCAGTATTTTATCTGACACTTCATATTAACAAAGTATGGTAAAATTTCCAAAGTTTTCTTTTTAAAGATGCATTTTATTTGCAAGTATTCTTTACTTAGGACTCTTTTATTAAGTCTTATAGAAGAAACATAAATGGGCAATTTAACATAAACTCTGAATCACATTATTTCTGCTTGTTTTGTGTATCTGGAATCTCAGTCTATAAAAAAAGAGGTGGTCACAAATTTTGTTAACATCTCAAAAGAAGGTGACGTTTATCTTTGACTTTATCAGTTCAACAGAAATAAACTACTAACGTGAAGAATCGGCCTCTGCTTCCTAATGAAATAAACAGTATTATAATCTAATTTCACAAAGTAGTTGTTAAACTCCAGTGACTATTATGGAAACCTACAAAGTATATGAATCCTTCATGGCCATGAGTGATTTTCGGAGAATTAAGGATCAACAAGAAACATAAAAATGATTAAATGAAATCTTAAAACTGGCCATAATATGCAAATTACATTCTCTTACATAGGTTTTTCATGTGACTTATTCAGATTATTTATCTGGACAACTAAATATCAGTGTTCATCCAGGAGTCTGAGTGCCCACTCCAAACCATCTCAATCATGAGCTGCACTTTTAAGAGTTCCCAAGAGACTGCTATGCACACAGAAGGGTGACAAGGGGTGATCTAGAACTCAAATCACAGGCCTCAAAGGCCAAAAGGTCATCTCCTATTCTTCCATTATAACTTAGATAAAAAAGGTAGAAATGGGACATTATGTTTTGGTGCAGTTGTTTTGTTAGGACCACTTCCCCTCTATAGCAAAACCACTGGCATTTTGGTTTTCAATTACAGGCAGACTTTGATACTTGCAAACATCACTGCCAGTATCAAATGCAAATACATGAAACACTTTGCAAGACAAGCTTATGTTTGAGAGCTAAAAACTTAAGCTGAATGTCAATACATACAAAATTCAATGTAAATTAGGGATTATATACCTTGGTGAGTTGTGTCATGGGTACATTAGGCCATTTCAACCACTGATTTTGGAAGATGTGATTTACTGAACCATTCACTGGTTGCGCAGAGGCCAAGGGTCCAGACTGACTTTGACAAGCCACACGCTTGCCATATACACTGTTTCTTACCTGTTTGTACTCGGATTCTCTTCCAACCAATACCTGTAGAATGTAGTTAACAGGGTCGCCTTTCATTGGTGGTACCGTCTCCCATAAAATTTCACACGAATTCCCTTCTAACTGTGTTATTCGAGGTGCTGAAATGCAAATCCACACAACTAAGTTCAAAATTCAAAGTACCACATTAGCAGTAAATATTCTAGTGCTGCCAGCAGGGACCCAGAGAGAACGAGACCATGCCTGCATGCATCTGTCCTGTTGACTTGCCCACCCTGAGTAACCCAACTGGTGGTTGTCCTCTGAGCACAGCGAAGTTACTCCTGGATAGGAAGTCACCATCGCAAGTCCCTTGTTGTGTTTTATTCATAACCCCTAGGCTTGACTGCATTTTAGTTATTTTTTCTATGGCTGTTGAGTAATTTCTATGATCTAAGCCCTGTACTAGGTGCTCTGGGGATGTAAAAATAAAGAGAAATAAAAGTCTGTTTTCAAGCAAGTTAAGATGTAGGTAAGAGAAAAGAGACCACAAGGTACAGGATCAAAAGAAACAGAATGTAAGGCAGATTAACATGGGAGAGATGGGACACATCTGGGTGAGATCTATCTAAGGAAGGTTTGAGAAGCAGGTGGCATTTGAGTAAAATCCCCAAAATAGAAGCATTGAAAGCCTTTAAAAATTAAGCACACTCCCATGCCCTTAAACTATTACAGATTTAAAAATGTTTTTCTCACAGCTTATGTTATCTGTACCACTTAATTTAGTATCTGGTATTTTTCTATTTTTTCAATTAGAATGTGAAATTCTCTCTCTCAACCCACCTGTATTTTAATTTCTAATTATATGCAATTAATTCCTTAGAGGTAGTTGTTTCTACTTGTAATTTGGATAAAAAAAGGTTTTCTGTTTTAAAAAAAAGCTTATGATGGAAGTACGTGGTCAATACTTTAAGCAATTTACAGAAAACTAAATAAAAAATCTTATCAGACTAAAACAGTCTCTTGCTTAGGACAATAATTTCCTGAATGTAAGAGAGGAAAAACAACTTGATCATATGGCAGTCTAGAGAAAATGTCCTTTTAAAGTAAAAGTACCGTGAAATGCAAGTGCTATCAATTTGCTGTTCTGGTTTTCATAAATGAATCTCCCACCCAGAATCACGCTGAAAGGCGGTTAGCGCCTCTCAATGTGAGAAAGGCCCTTGAAATTGGTAACTAGTAAGCATGGTAACCTTTTCTTGGCACTAAAAAACCAAGCAATCACAACATGTTCAGGAATTGTCTTTGTTACAGTTAAAGATGAAGCTGTACCAAAGAGGCAGTGCATTTACTGCCATAATGACCAACGGCTGGGGTACATACACTACACACACCTCAACTAATTTCTGGATCACATGGAAAAGGAAGAGAAGGAGCCGCTAAAGAACCTGAGGGGCAAAGAAGCAGGGTAAATGCATTTACCATAAACTAGCTCTGGAAGGATTCAAGTCAGATGCGAATTCTGGTCCTGGAGGCCCCCAACCTACTGCAACTGACTAATGTTCTATAGTAGTTACTTGGCTTCTCCATGAGTGAGGAGTCATGGGGTCAAACACATAGAGGACCTTTTCGACAAGTTACACTCATCCCATCGTCAGCCTCAGGGTCATTCTGAACAGCAGCTGGATAAAGTCACAAGAGCTGCCTGCCTCTAAAGACAAGACCTCCACAAGACCCAGGATGGATGAATCGGGTGAGGCATCAGGGTTCTGTGAGCAAGCTCCGGCCCCAGTTGCTATCTGCTTTGCCTTGCAAGTTAGCTGACCAGTAGGGCACAACTCTGTGGCTGGAAACAGAGGGATGAGAGCTCAGCAGACCTCGTGGATGAAGGGTCCAGGCAGAGTGGCTTTTCTTCACTCTCCTGAGAGAAGAGTTGAAAAGGTAGGGGTCTCAACACTACTGCAGTACCTGATCCCATTAACGGGGCAGAGTAGGAAAGAAGTCATTCACATACCTCAAGATAAATACTTATGGTTGCTACTGCAGTTTCCCAAAAGCATCTCTGTGACAGTGCTGCGCCTAGAGATGCTGCCCAAGTCAGTCCTGATCACTAGATACCCAAATCACCCAGAGATGAATGCCAATCTCTGTGCCTCTGAATGGCTTTGGGAAAGAATGGCCTTGAACCTTCCCTGGCAAACTTTTGTAAATACTCTAACACCAGGCACTGACCTTCATTCTGATCCAAACTCTGCCACTTGGATCTGTTCTTTTTCCTTTATCTATCAATTGTGAGCATGAGAATGCCTCACTACTACGCTAATTGCAATGAGCGTTCATACATACTTAATTCTCTTATGCTGGCATTAGAAACATCAATAGTATTTAAGGTGACAGCTGTGCATCCTACTTTACAACTCCACATTTCCTTACTGTCATAGGACAGCAGGACAACAAGTCCACACCTACAAACCTTTGATGGTTGGGGGGACACTTTTGGTTGTGCTGAAGGTGTAGGTTTCCGAGAAGGGCCCTTCCCCAGCCTCGCTGGCTGCCTGGATTCGGAAGGAGTAGCACGTGAATTCTGTGAGTCTCTGGACCTTGTAAGTATGGCTGGGTCCTCTGTAAATGGAAATAAACCTAACAAGAAAGGAGAATCCATTAGCTATGTGAGCTTCTCTTAATGATAAGAACATTATTAATTATGATGCAAACTAATAGAGCAGATTAGGCAAACTTGAAAAATGGTTTCCATACAGTCTGAATCAACCAGTTGCTATGTTATGGTTAAATTAATACCTAATACGTGTTTATTTAAAAGAAAAACAAATTTGAGTACATACGAAAACTGGAATGAGGTTCCTTAACTGTGAGCTAGTGATAGTGAACCTCTTAGAGCTTTTAATAATACAAACAGTCCACTGTGGGGCACATGCTGTAGGTACACCACCACTGGTCTAGATGATAGAA
This sequence comes from Dasyprocta punctata, assembly GCA_004363535.1. NCBI lineage: Eukaryota > Metazoa > Chordata > Mammalia > Rodentia > Dasyproctidae > Dasyprocta > Dasyprocta punctata. The sequence goes on along the minus strand of RJWM01008028.1, from coordinate 46,033 downwards.
ACACCAATTGTTCAAAGTTTTTATTTACTAACAAAAAACAACCAAATACAGATTATATATATAATACATATAACATATATAGATATATAGATAGATATAAAGATATAGATATCTAATAGTGTTAACTTACCTTCTACTATACATTAGGCAATGAAGTCAATGTTAACTGAGCACATGAGAAATAGGATGCTCTCTTTACCCAAATTGTCCAAATAACTGAGGTTTAGGAAATTCTTTTCATTTTTTTCTCCTAGAATCAGAGCCAAATCCTCTCCCATTATTTTAGCAATAGTTTAAGCAAGTTCTCTAAGAATTATGACAAATTTCCTCAAATGCCCTCTCCCTCCACCTCTATGATTTGCTTTGTCCATACTCCCTTTGCTCTTTTCTCTGCTATTACCCTGGTATTTGTGCTTGTACTTGAAAGTAGAAACCATTCTACATCACGGCAAACTCAACAGCCCTGTTGCACAGCCTGGCCTCTGCGGAAGGGTGGAAACACATGAAGGACCATTGTGAGCTGAGGTTAGGTACTACCAGAAACCAAGCTTCTGTTTTAACAAGAGGCTCTTGGACTTGTTCCTAGCAGACAAATCTTCAGTAGCTTGGAGAACAGGAAAGGCTACTACACATGTGCCACTGTTACAATTTTTTAAACACTTAACTGTATGATTTTGGAAATAATATAACTTCCCATAAGTCATCCAAGATCTTTACTAGACTTCAGGATCTAAGTCTTGCTGGCCTAGGGATGGTCTGAGAACCACTACCTGAGCTAAATCCAACCACACTGTCTCGTCCCTACATAGGCCAACTGAGCCTCATTCCAGTGCGGTAACACCAGCTGAGGATGAGCTGCTGTCTTCAGATACTATTGCAAGTTGGTCAGTGACACAGTCACAATTCAAAATGTCTAACTCTTGGGCCAGTTTAGCCCAAGGGGAAGCAGAATTTATGCATTCATTTTGCAATAGACTTTGAACATGCACTTTATCCAGGTGCTGCACCTGAAGACGAGTGAGACCGAATCCCACAGGCCTGCTGATCCTGTGTGTGTGCTGGGGTTCTGAAGGACAACAGCAGCTCTGCTGTGTGCCTCAAGAGTCCTGGCTGGCTGGCTGGACAGATACATTTCAATAAATTAAATAATCTTAAAAAAATAAACCAAAACCTGTCAGTGTCAATATTCACTTTAAAATATCCAGGCCAGGTGTTCATCAGCCTTTACAGTTGAGTTCCTGAGCCCCAGTTCTGTCACCTATTTAACATTCGGCCTGTTTTAATATGAAAGGAAGTATTTTTTTTTAATGAAGGTAAAGCGTTTTTAATTTCAGGGAAAGCCAGTGTCCAGACTGAAACCCACGAATACCATGGCAACCTGTTTAGTACTCTTGACACATTACCACCTTAATGAAGATTTTGTTGCTAATGTTAAAGGCCAACAGCTATTTATTAACTCAGTCTCACCAGGGCTACAAACTCTAAGTGGAGTAACTGCCCTTAATTATATCACCAGTGGAAATATGATTTAGGAAGTGAAAGTGTTACATCTTCATTACAAAATTACCTCGAAACTCAGATTTTCAGTTTGGAGAAGACCACTAGGAACGGTGCTGCTTTCCTGCCATGCCACACTCTAAGAATAATGTTTTCTTTTGAAACAGGTTCAACATATATTTATGCCTAGATTCAATTATATATGTAGGCAGTAGCACTCACTGTCACAAAGAAATTTATTGAAGCACACTCAGTACTTTAATTTTGTAAAGTAATCTAAATTGAGCAAATACCAGACACAAAACCTTCGAATACAGGCACATCTCAAAACTTGCTGTTTCCAGACTATTTCTTTAATTTGTTTTGTTCTTGTACCACTGTGTTCTATTAATCTTATAAAACTGCATCTCAATTTATAAAAAGTATCATGGAAACAGTTGCAAACAATGATAAATTTTAAAATTTTCCATTAGAGCATTATTTATACCCCAAGATAAGGTTACTTAAAAATATAAGAAATGCTATCTCTTTGTCTAGAGAAGATGAATGCTTCAAATGGAAGTTCTGAAGACCTCACCACCAAGGAAGTCAGGCTTGTCATTTAGGCCCCCTGCTTTCAGAGAAGGTGAAGGAGGCAGTGCCAGGAGGCTACCATGTAGCTGCAGGCCCGCGGGGAGAGCAAGGTGGAAACTGGCAGCCTGGGCTCCCAGCAGCAGGAACTGAGAACACAGAGAAAGGAGCTGTTCTTTCTTCCTCCAGCTTTTTCTAGAGTAAGCATGTGGCTGACAGTCCTTAATTTAACCTGCTATCTACTCTGCCAATGATGTCACGGTCTATTTGTTCCCACAAAAGCTATCACTGTTTTGTCTGACCTCCCACCCCACAAAAAGTTGTATGTGTGAAAATTCAGGGTGAAGTGAGAGTTCCCTTATTTTGTTCCCAAACTGCGTATGAGAATAGCTGAAATAGATGGCAGCTAATTGCTATGCTGCATAATTCATCAGGTACCTTTCCTCAGTAAGTGGAGGGAAGGACAGGGTGGGCACGGCCCTGTGGTAGCAAACCTATGGTGTACTTGCCGCAGCAGGCTGTCTGTTATCACTGAAAGCTTTAAAAGGTTTGCCATCACTGGCACAGGCTCTCTCTTAAGTGAAATGGGTGCGGGGGTGGGGACACCAGAAATCCTAAGAGTTTTTCAAAAAACAGTCCATCGTAGCCAAGAATCAACAGCATTATTCCCACTCCAAACGCTTACCTAAAGAAACAGATTTACTCTGTCCTCTTCAGGCCTGCATCCTGAAGCGGACACACAGTTTCCAAGGTCCAAGAGCTAAGCAATTAAGCAAGATGGTGTTGCCCAGTGCCTTCTAAAGATCTTCCCCCCTCATCTCAGGCTGAGGCACACCAAGAGCCACACAGAGACACACTAATACAGATGTAGCATGTCTGTACATTATTTAAAAGTGAACACTTCTCTCACTTAAAAGTTCCTCTTACTCTGTTGTTCTCAGGTTTAAAAAAAAAAGATGCAGGCGCAGAAAATACTGCAAGAATGAGATTAAGGGGTAAGAGACAAGAAAGACTTACTTTTTATAAGAAGAAAATCATCTCAGTTTACTCTTCAATAAAAAAAATTCATTAAATGCATACACTGCAGTTAAACTTTACATACGAGTCAGCTCATCAAGCCCTTTATAAAATTTCACCTCTTAATTTTTGGTTTCTGAAAATGTGCTCTTCTTATGGTAACAGCCAATTGGTACTTTAAATCTAATTGGTTCAAAGGTTTTGATCTTGAAAACTTTCAGGGGGTCACAAGAGTTTCTTCTGCCTGCCTCCCCTGAGACCTGGAGATTGGCTAAGTTCTTAGTAAATACAGGTTCTAAGATGAGAACTGGCTTTGTGGGTTTCAAACACCAGTGAATTCATTAGCCTCTCTGTGCCTCAGTTTTCTCATGTGTACAAAAAGGTAAGAATGGAACCCACCTCATAGAGCTGTTGTGAGGGTTAAGTGGGCTAATAAGAGTGCTTGGACTAGTCCTGATACATAACAATCACTAGGTGCTAATCTCATTTTACAGTGCTGAGAAGACAGGACTTTTAGGAGTCTATCTTCTAAAAGACATCACTGTTGGTGAACACAGAGGTTATTTTCCTTTGGCAGGGTGGGTAAGAGGTGCTCTGCAGACTAGGCCGCCATGGCAGCTTCAGACCGAGCTGGGGGCTTCCTCCAAGGCTGCCCTCAGGCCGGGTCCTACAGAAAAGCTCGGGCGGGAATACCTCCTCAGAACACTGTGGTCAACATCAAACATGGCAACTCACAGAGAAACACCAGTCTAAGACAATTGTCTTTGATCCTAAATATCTTTCAGGTAGGCCTTAACATAAAATGTACATGCTGGCAATAACTTCTGCTGCCATTTGTTCCTCAAATGCCACATAATATGGACTAAATAAAGTATAATAACATAAACTACACAAAAAAGAACACATTTCCTCTCTCATCCCAATTCTATAATCATTTCTATCATTCCAGGAGGTAGGGAAGAAAGAGCCTTCTCTCGACAGAGTTAGTGACTTATGACCACATGTATAGTGGCCACCCTAGGGTGCTCTGTAGGTTAACACCCCTGTGGCTACAATCACTCTGAGAGAGATTAAAAATATTCATCGAATACTTGTTCTACAAAGAACTTAATTTTCTTTTCTCTTAGAGCTGTTGTTTTAAAAGCTAACTTCATTTTAAAATTCATTAGTAAGCCAGAGGCCTTTTGTAACAGAATTAACCATACCAAATGTCCCAAGACACAGTGATTGAAGAGTCCACATTTTAAATGCAACCAAAGACTCAGAGCTCAGTGCAAAGCTGTGCCATGCAGAGGAGGTGGCGCCCGCACAGCTGTCCTGATCTGCTCCCTCCCGTCAGGCTTGGAGCACACAAGCTAGGTGCTGAGGCCCCACACATGTTGATGCGTAACAGTCCTGGGACATGCAGTCACAGGCAGAGGCCACTGAGCCCTCAATACTCTGTCTTCTGAGGGTACCTGTGGGTCACCACGAGTCACACCTGCTCCCCAGCTTTTACTCTACACTGCTGCTAAGGCTGGACAACTCTTCACACTCTTCCACCCACCCATGCAGACCGGGACTCCAAGCGCAGTTCTGGCCTGAGTGCCAGATCACCTGCTCATGCTAAGTGTCAGTTTCTCTTATCTGTAAAATGGAAGCACAAATGCAAATAATCTGAGCAAAAAGCTTGCTATATTGTAGTACATGACATTGTACTATTCAGTGGCCACAAACCCTGTATCCCAAGTGTTGCTGATCATCCTCCAGGGATCTTGAGTCAGGCTAACGCAGTCTGATGCCCTCATGGCTCTCAGCACCTGCTCTGAAGGCCCCATGTAATGGTTTATGACTCAGCAGGAGCAGGTCAATCCAGATTTGTGTTCTTCTGCTGCCTCTGGAATGGCCTTGGCAGATGCTCAGCCTACCCCCAAACAAATGTCCAATCTACTCTAACGGCCGAGGAATAAAAATGCAATGTTCACTCTTACTTTCATTTCATAAGCACCCCCGTGGAAACACCTGTGAGTTCTACTGAGGTGCTGGCCCACTGGTTCACCATCTCTCTGCGGAAGGGTTGGGGTGGTCTGGGGACAGCACAGTGAGTAATAATGTGAGCTCTGCAGTCAGCAGACACGGCCTGGAGTTCAGCTGACCAGCCTAGTTCTCAGGTTCTCTGACAAGGCACACTGCTTATAAAATAGGCATAAAAGCATTCACTTTATAGGGCTGGGAGTCTGACTCAGTGGTTTAAGCACCTGCTTGGTGGGCGTGAGGTCAGGAGTTCAATCCCTGGTACCCACAAAAAAAAGAAAAAAAAAGTATTCACTTTATGACTACTGAGTGCGATTGTTGTGAGAGTTAAATGAAATAATGGAAGGAGAACTCATTACACAATGCCTAGAACTTATGAAATATTTCATCAACTCTACGGATTTTAATATTGTGTAAATATTGTAAATGATACTACTGTTATTAGTGGCAAAGCAGCCAGGTTTATGAATGATTTATCTTGTTTTCCAAAGTTGTAGAAGCCTGAGGATGTCCCCAGAATGGCACCCCTCTCACTACCTCCCTTGAGACTCTCTTCAGTGGGAGAGCAAAACAGTGGCAGTAAAGACCATGCACCCTGTCCCGGCAAAGCTGGGTCAAGCACTGCCCCCAAAACACGCAGATGGGGATGGGGCCCAGGTCACATGCAGCCCACTGTGCTCCACTACGCTTTTACTCGGGGAGAGGAAAAACAGGGAGAAAATGGAACAAGATTAGGTAGATCATTAACGATCTACATTCTACATGAATTCTTGGTAGCTGTTCCCAACTTGTTTCAGCTTTGACTGTGACATCCAGAAACAAAACACTGAAATGATAAGAGGCACACATGGGTCTTATTGGTGGTAACCTCCCAGGGATTTAAAAATCGTTCAATATTCTGCACTTAGTGATGAAGCTACTCTGTGTGAGACTACAGCAGGAAATATATGTCGCCATACGTTTGTCCAAACTCAAAGATCATATAAGACCAAGAGTAAACCATAACACAGTCTTAAATTTTGTGTGATAATGATGCCTGTGAAGATACATCAACCGTAAGTGATGTGGAGGTGCTGCTGTTACCCTCTCTGGTGGGGATAGTACGCATGTGTGGGGACAGGAGGTACATGGGAAATCACTATATTCCCCACCCAATTTTGCTAGGAAGCCATAACTGCTCTAAAAAATGAATACTATTTTTAAATAGCTGAAAATATGGTACATTTCTGTGAAGACAGAGTAACTTTGTTTATTCTATCTCTGGTCACAGTTCTCCATGCATCAGTAGAGGTGTGCATTTGAGCAATACAGAGACACCCAGAGATCTTGGTCTGAGGCAGAGACTGGTGCTTTCACTGTGAACTTGAACAAGTCAGTAACTCTCCAAGGCTCAATTTCCAGACAATAATGACTGTCTTTCTCACTTGACAGGAACTTTAATAAAATCCAAATGAAAGAAGTAAACTGTATGTCCCCTTATTAAATATATACTAAGAAGGTAAAGGAACAGATTTTTGTTATTTTTAGGAGATTTGGGGAGAAAGTTATACTGTTAATCTAAGTATTTTAGATTTTAATATTGTGAAGGATGACTTTTTGCATTCAGGAGTAACTAATGGAAGCTCAGGACATGTTTTTTGATCTTAAATCATTCCAGGAGGAAATGATATATAAAGAAATTACTTTTATAATGTTTCCTTAAGAAATATTTAAGAATGTTTTGAAAGGATTACAGCTTCAATTTATAGGTAAAAAATAAGATTTAGTGCTTAGGATTTTATGTTTACTACCCTGATGCTGTCTTATAATCCTTAGGCCCACTACAGGCTAACTGCAGCCCATTAATAATAATTCCTCCAAATGATCTAATCTGCTGACCTAAAATGGCCTGTAGCCTACTAAAGGTTACAAGTAGCACCTTTCAAAACATCTTTCACAATACCACAAGTCAACAGCTGTTCATAGCTCAGTACAGCTAGATTCATTAACAAGGACATGCCATTGTCTTTTTTCTTTTTCTGAATTTCCCTGGCCTCCACGGAGTGAGAGTGTGTGTGAGTGTGTGTGTGTGCGTGTGTGTGTGAGAGTGAGTTTCCTATGTTACTCAAGTGGCACGTGGGAATGGAAAATGTTCAAAACAGGAATACGTAGCATACGCCTTCACCCTGCTGAGAACACAAAGTCCTCCCATTTCTATGCAGAAGCAGATGGAAGCAGATGGCACCATGTTGGGACACCTGAGGCCGACAAGGTACATTTTGACATTGGTGAGAAACCCTCTTTATGGTCTGCTTATTAAAGTGGCAGGAACTATTTCCAAAGAGACTAGTAAGAAAATTGGTTAATTTCCTACCCTTTGCTTCTGACTGTACATTGCCCTTTTAGACTTCTGAGAGGTTAGGCTATAATACTTCTTGGCTAATGGGCTGAATTTTTATACTTCTGTTATAAGAAATAAAATTTCCTAGCAGCTACTAATGGAGAATGGTTTATAATGAATAAAGGAATAAAAAAATTCTTACTTTCAATTTTTTGTTATTATTCAAACTATACTTCACATTAGAAAATTCCTATTTTCCTTTGTTAGACTGTACTTTAGAAAGTGATACATTAAAAGAGAAATTTATTTATATCCAAAGGAGTCCACTACCCGAGAACCTTAAAACCTCTGACTCTTCTACTTTATTTTCAAATCCACAGAGCAAAATTCACCTTCAAGGGTGCACTTCCCAGATTTTCCGGATTTCTGTTTGCCCAATTCTATCTCACTGGCTTTGCCTCAACAAAAGAAAAATGCTACTTATTTCCATTCTGCAATTTATGTATATAACTATATATGTACTAAGAGGTGAAAACTATAACCTGGATTCTACTTCTGGAGCAATTAAGACCTCAGATACTGCACTTACCACTTACCTCTGCCTATGCCTACACATTTTGGCCTAAAATTAACTAAGCTAGCAATATTCTTTTTTTGTAGGCTGAGTTTTGTGTTCCCTTTGTAAGGAGTAAAAATATTTCCAATTTTTTCCCCATTAATTATTCATTATGTGTATTTTGTAGACAAAAACTTAGGCAAAGAGAAGGTAAGGGATATGCTTCTAGTCAGCCAGAAATTCAGTGGCTGGTTGGAAATTATAACAGATTTCACATCTTTGCTTAGAATCACAGTTGCCTTCTCAAAGTTGGAGGTAATATAAAAATGCCACTTATCCAATAAAGATGATCATGTGGACCACAGTTTTAGTCCAGAGAAGTGAAAGAAATAGGAATTGAACTCTGAGCTGCTGGTTTATGTCCATTATCATTTAACCAAGTGACACACTCTTAGTGAAGTGGAAGTGGGACTTTTTCTGCAACAGACAAATGATGAGAAAGTTCACCTCTTCCTCAGTGCCCACATATACCGGCTACTTTAAGTAGCTGCCAGTTTGTATTGAGTTTAAAGAAACCCGAAGCCATGAAGGTATAGGTGTTTTTTGTCTTCTCTAAAAGCCAACAGGCCTATAAACATCACAATGTCCCTCTAGTTGTTTTGGTTGAAGAGGAAATTGTCACCAGTGTAAGGGCTGAGTTAATGGAGACCAAGTGGCAATTATCAAGTCTATTAATTCCCTCCTCCCCTGGTCCAATTTCACTGGTGCCTGGCTTTAAAAATACACTGGCTGGCTGACTATCTCTGAACAACAGATTAACTGCAAATGCATTCCTGGAATTTACGTTCCTCCTGCTTCAGTGCTGTGTACAATTATCAGGGAACATGGACCCATGAAGGTCAGGACCAGCACTAACTCCAACTCTGCGAGGGCAGTGGAACATTTCATTTCAGTAACGCAGACAAATGCATCTTCAAAATCACTGGTACAGCGCTACAATCTCAGGACACATGAGCCCAACTTGTAATTCTAGTGCCTTTGTCAGGTTAATGCAGCATTATGAAAATGTTTACTTTGGGGGCATATTTTTCTTCCATAACATGAGAACCAAAACTATTCTGATATTCTGTGCTGAATCTGTTAAGAATAATAGACTTAATCAATACAAGGTCAAACTAATCTAATTTTTGTATTTCAGTTGAAATTAAATAAGATCTCTTGTGCTGTCTGTTCACTGTTTAATGTTAATTCATTTTCTCAACAAGATAGCTCTTATTGGTAGGTCACATACCACATATAACCTGCCACGTAGTACTAATTCAAGAAAAAAATGTTGATTGAATAAGCATAATCTAATCACTAGGTATAAACTTAGTTCTACAAATATTGAGCCTAGCTTTAAGGTTGCTACATAAATATGAATTGGAAACCTTGCAGGTCAAATACTTGAAAATACATGGGAAATAAATGTCTTACACAAGGGAGAAGAAAATAAAAACCTTTAGCAGAGCAAGTCCAGGAGATTTGAATGAATTCTAGAATTATCTGCCTTGAGGCAAGGGTTTTGGCAAGATACCCTATGAGGTCCCTTCTATTTAGATGAAATAGGCCCAAACTTGGCAGGATGGGTGTGGAGGGAGACACACTAGAACATTTCACTTTTTACTAAAGTACTAAATACTGTTGATAATCTCAGTGCCTGGTACTCTGTATGTGCTCAATACACTCAAATTTCTTTTAGAATGTTTAAAAAATATTTTTGATCAAAAATACTATTTATAAATCCTTGAACCAGTTAATAATGTTTGATTGAGAGGCTTCTAAGTATCATATATCAGCACATCAAAACACAAGACTACAGGGAGTTTGGACATTAGGTTATCACTCTTAAAGGAAATTAGTACTTTTCTTATGTTCTTACATGTGAACTGCAGAAGCTAAAAAGAGAAGATAAAGAGATGATAGGCTGCGGTCATTTAGAAGGGCCACCTTTTCCCACAGGATTTAGTTCACAAACGGTTTACAAAGACTTGAGGCTTTAAGGTGAAAAAGGCAGATGGCCCCCAGAGACTGTCACGTTTAAACTCAATTCATGGACAAGGACAAACCAAGAGTCATAGCTTAGGAGCCAAAATGATGAGACTCAACTCTCATCCACGTCCAAGGCTGGATTTACTAATTTCTACTGTGCTTTTGTTGCAAAATGCTTCAAGAGTTAACAACAGTTTCATAGCTGGCAAGGACAGCTATGCAACTCAGACCTCAGTTGCTCTTCTCTCGAATGCCCACAATGATGGGTTAGCGACGTGTTCATGTGTTCATGACAAGTTATTTTGAGAGCTGACAGGTCAGAAAGTGAATTTAAAAACACAACTAAAAACCTGTTTCCGGTTCTCACCTTACCAATAAGCAGGACAAATATTTTTGCCACATCCACAGTAAGAACCTATTGGTAGTTAACGAACTGAGTATCTATGCTAAAGAACACATGCACTTTTCCCCAAATGCCTCAACTAGAAATTAATCTAGCAACAGGTTCATTGAAGAAGACAGCTGCCAGCTGGCAAGACAGTGCTCTTTCAACTGGAGAACCTAGGTACAAGTCCTAAAGAAGCCTGAAGAGATGACAATTGGTTAAAACTATGCTAACCATAAGGATCCAAATGTATCTAAATCAAATGGTTTCTCTATGACCCTTATAAATCAGGATCCAAACATAAAGGTTTGAAGCCAACGGACCAATTACTACAAGAGTTTGGTTTCAAGACACCAAGGAAGGTCACCTTCAAACTAAAATTAGGTAGTCTTCATCCTATTAAATCCCAGGAAAATTATTCTACCAACAGAACGAAAATTTATTATGCTCTGTATTCCCATCACTTTAATAACTTTCTGAGAGCACTGACAAATTAATTTAGAAAAGATGAATTTGGACTCTAGCTCATAAAATTAATAAAAATATTGTCCCTAATGGTCAGATTTCTTAAATTACCGCTTACTTAGGCAAGTCATTTATGTGATGAACATGAAGAGACATGGGTGCTTTTATTGGAGGGGTGTATTTGATTACTAGATTCTGTGCTATTTTCTCCTGGCATATTTACATGGCTCATGAGAGCATACTCGTTAATTAGGATAAGGGTTTATGGAATTTTTGCACTGTGCCTAGGAGCTACACTGTGTCACATAAAGTTTTGGATCAGAGCACACATTCATACAGTTCTCCTAACAAGGCACCCCTGGGTAGCTGCTCCACGTGGGACAGGACTGTAGCAAAATGGGGAGCCCAGATGGGTGCAGAGCCAGCTCCCTCAATGTTCCTGGAGGTAGCAGTCAAGGAGCAGCATGGGAATGGGGAGGCATTGGCCCTAATTCCAAATACCAGCTTCCACAGTTTTTCTGTTTCATACTTTCTGATATAGTAGAACCAGAAAATGTTCTCTAAAAGGTTCTTTCTACCACTGAAGGAAGACGACACTCTGGGGGAAAATGTAGATTCATTTACAAGTCTCCCCGGAAGCTATCTTTACATATTTATCACAATTTCTTTTAGTTCATAATTCTTGTTCTTGTCATCCCTGTCTGGTTAAGAAGTTCCTTGCAAGTAAAATAATGATCCTGTGAAAACACAGCCAAAGGATGTGTGATCCTATACACCAGAGCTCAACAAACAGATGAATAATCTTGTACACAGGTGAGGATGAATTTAATCTCTAATGAACCTATTAACAGAAGCCTTACTTTCTCTATGCTTTCTATACTGGAACTGGTTTCCCATAGTACAATCACTTTTTGTTCTTCTGTCATCAAACTACTGGGTCTTCAAGGCACTTCAGTCAGGTTCAAATGTCACTTGCTTTAAGAAACCTCTCCTGATCTTTGTGTTCATATGTTTTCTGCATCCTCCAAACTCCTGAACTTTTTCTCCTGTGACACTGCTGTTCTGTGATTATTTATGAGTTACTATTATATTTCTCCAGGCAAGCCTTGTAGATTTTTTTCTCTCTTTTCTTTTTACTTAAAAAACAAACAAACAAACAACAACAAAAAAAAAACAACTGTATTTACCTAGACACATTCAGAATGTCAACAAGATTGCTGCCACTTTTCTTTCACAATTATAGAGAACAATTATTTAACATAAGCTGCATTAGAAACTACTGGAGATGAGCAAGCCACTCTATGTAAAACTCTGTGCTACAAAGCATCAAGAACCTGATTTAAATTTCCATGACAATTTACAACCTCAACACTGGACCAGGCAAAGTTAGTGGCTACAAAAACTACCACCAGGACAGGGCTATGTAAAAATACATTTAGCAGTGTGTTAACAACATGAAATGTACACTTTAAAAACATATCTTGGTTGGGTGTGGTGGCACATGCCTGAAATTCCAGCACTCAGGAGGCTGACAAAGGAGGATCACTGCGAGTCCCAGGTCAGCCTGGGCCACCTAGTGAGTTCAAGGCCACCCTAAACTACAGCACTCAGGAGACCCTATCTCAAAAACAAACAAACAAACCCAAAAACCTCATACTGTATTGGATTAGATCAAGAATGATCACCAAAACTTCTATGGGCTCAGAAGTGGGGCTTCTGGAAAGCAAGTGGACCAGCAGGAGCTAAGGCTGATTTGCTGTTAGGAGGCCTGGTGAGGGGTAGGTTACTGGGGTGTGACCTGGGAGGGTGGATCTTCCTTCTAGGATCCTCCCTTCTCTCTCAGCTCCCTGGCCCTCAGAATGCAAGCAGCTCCCCTCCCTGGCAGGCCTTTCCATCATGCTGTTCCTACCTTAGATTCAGCCAACTCTGTGTAAGGTCTGAGACTTCTGAAAAACTGTGAGCCAAAATAAAACTTTCCTCCTTTAAGTTGCGGGCCCTGGGCACTGTGTCTCAGGAATGAGGAAAGTGTTAAAGATATACACAGTCTTATATTTCAATTTTTTCATGAAAAGAAGGGAGCTGTACTGGGAGTTAAATACTTTATGGGCAAGAAAAAAAAAGTTGAAACAAACTTATTCATCCTCCTCCTCTTCTTCCTGCATCTCCTCTCTATCTTTCTTGTCTGTCTTCTCACTTTTTTTAAACCTGGAACTTCTTTGTTTCCTCTTTAGGAGGACAATAGATCTTCATGCTCTTTCATAATGGGCCTTGTCTTTGCCATGTGTGTAGTTTCTCCTTTCTCTAGTAGACTCAGTCATTCACCTCCCTGAGCACATCTTAGAAAATCCTGGGAAGCTAAGGGGAGCACCTAGCTGCTGCTCCTTACCTCCCCGCAAGTCTGCATGAAGAACACGCCTGACGACACTGTGCCTGTTGCTCTGCAGTTTCTCCAGTTTTTCCCAGTGAGCCGCCCTGGCCAGTGAGTGCTCTGCACTGTCCTTACAGCACTCTCTCTAGGGAGCTTGGTGCTCTGCAGTGGCTATGCGAGTGGGGGCCAGACGCAGCCTCCCTGCACCTTCTGGACCTTCATCTCCTTGGGAAGCCCACAGGACTCTTGCCATGAGTCAGTCAAAACATCTGACTACAGAGTAGGGGTCAGGACTGGAAGGGGGTTTCTGTGTGAATTAGAACCCCATGGCAAGGAAGAGAATATTAGGCAGCATGGGGGAAATGACAGAGATACTCCCATACCGCACTGGTTTGTGCTGCCCTGGCTTATGGTGCTTTCCCACTCCCTCAGTCAGATTCTCTGATTAGGGCCTTTGGTAACAGAACATTCTGTTATTATTAACTTTTGCTCAGCATCTGATTATTCCTAAGTAGCGTTTGGCTGCCTGTCTTCTGATCAGTCATTTTCAGAGGAAATGAAGTTAGGTTAAACAAATACGATGTAAAAGGCTGGATTTGATTTCTATAGCCACAAGTGTTTTCTGGGCATGGAGTCTTATGGAAAAAAAAAAAAAAAAACCTATTTGTTTTGTTTAATTTGATACTGCATTGCCCATAGCTACAGAGTTGAACCCTCATCTGTACCTCACCCACAGCTACTGTAGGTTGGTAAACATGTTTGTCCTGATGATTACTGAATATTTAAAGAAGTAACATCGCTTCCTGAGTCTTATTTCCCTCTGCACTCATGACTGATACAATGCTATCACATAACTTGAATTTGGTCATTTTCTTTTTAGATATTTTCTCTCCATTACTTGGCTTCATGAAGGAAAAAATGCATGTAATATCAGAGTAGAGAAATCAGGATCTTTCAAATGTTTAGGAATTCTAAATGGAGAATGAAAGGCACAACTTTGGGTATAAAATGCAAGAGTCAAATACACAAGTTCCTCCCTTGAACAAGGAGAAAAGAGTGTTTTGGGGTAAGAATGTGTAAATAAGGATGAACCAGTTGAGATTTCACCCCACAAGAGAGTGATAGACGCTCAGCACTCTTGCCCCACTGTACCTCTTGTTTCTGTCTTCCAGCTGTAGTGTGTACACCATGTCACCAGCAGCATGTGTCTTAGAGTTACTGTCACCCCATTTTAGCTTCAGGCTCTGTGGCCCAGCTGCAGCACATTCTAGCCTAGGAGGCAGGGGTGGTAATGGCCGAGTTTTTGCTTTAATGAACTGACTAAATGGTCCAGCTCCAATTTCATTTACAGCCTGAATTCTGATCCTGGAAAAAGAAAAAAACAATGCAGGTTTAAGAAGTAGGCTTCTCCATTTGAAACAAACACTGAGCTGTCTATTTATTACTTGCCCCTAAAGCAATACTTCATAATAAAGAAAAATGAGTAGAATTACTTAAGACAAGGAAGTTGATGGCTCAGAGGACTGAGTATACAGTACTCTCTATTAAAAAAAAACAGACTAATAAAATAACCTTTAGCTCTTTAAGTGGAACAACAACAAAAAGATATGCATTAAGAGAAGACATCTTAACCACATGATTTTATATTTTGCTTTAGGCACCCTTTAGCTATCTCAAAGTTAGTTTTGGAAGTAGAATAGTTATAAAGAGTAAACTTAATAGGAGAACAACTAAGTCTCCTTCAGAGTCAAATACAAAAGACAACAAGCCTTCAACAGGACATTTTGGCTTCTCTCATTAGCCAGCATTACCCAACAACTCGGCAAGTCCTTAATAAGAGCCAAGTGAGCAGACACTGTCAGTAGCAGAGTGCAAAAATCAGATGTGCACAAGTCTTACCTGGATGTTTACTATGTGCAGGGTTATGTGTAGAAAATATATATTAACACCACCTTTATGGTCTTGGAACTTAACATCAGATAAGAATTAAAATGTAGCTATAAAATGCTACTTTGTATATTCAATGGGAATATTATTTCTATCTATCTTGTTCACCTATTTCCCAACCAGCTGACTGAAATAGCTCTCCCTAAGATCACTGAACAACACATTGATGGCACTGCTCTATCCTCTTTCAGGATACTCCTCCCTGCAGCTTTCCCCAAATTGCTCTAGAGAGAGAGATATTGCAATTTAGAAAAGAAAACAAAACTTTGGGAGATAAAACAAGTTGATTCTAAAAGTCATGTTATTTATCTTTTATAAAAGATATTATGATAGGAAGGAGAGAGAGAGAGGGAGGGAGGGAGGGAGGGAGAGGGAAACTGACTTTGCTGGAACAAGGGAAAGGGAAGAAGATCAAAGACTGAGATGTAATATATATTGTACCAACTCCCCATGATGAATGGATTTTCTATGTAGTGCAAATATACACCCTCCCTCTTCCCTTCCTCCCTCTCTCTGTATATATCTATCAAATTAGGATGAGGAGCAACTGGAACTCTCATATTTTGCAAAGAATGAAAAGTGGTATAACTACACTGGAATATAGTTCTCATAAAGTTAAATATACACTTCTACAACCCAGCAACCCCATTCTTAGGTTATTTACTCTAGAGGAATTATACTATGTTCATACAAAAGCTCTCACACAAATGTGTATGATATCTTTATTCATAGTATACAAAACTAAACAAGTAATATGCCTCATAGTTTGAAATACAGGAAATACTTCTCTCTGCTAGAGCAGAGAAAAACATCATTACAAGGGCTTTACTTTTTGCAGGTTCTGTTATAGTGGAAGCTGGATCAGGTCTTTGCAGATAAGCAATTAAGTCTCAGTATAACACTGAAAAGCTAAAACAAACTCTTTCCTGCTGAATAATAAGGGTTCCATTCATTGAATTTATCTCAAATCCAGACTTGACAAGTCTTCTTTTTACCTAAGGTAATATTTTAATCTTCAAATTTAGATAGGATCCACAGACTTCTTTTTTTTTTAAAAAAAACAAAAACTTTCATTATATCAGTTTTGAAATCTTAAGTGCTACAAATCAAATAGAAAGAAACAGAACTTTGCTTTTCAATTTTGGAAGTGATGTAACCCTGAACAAATGGTATCTTAGCCAGACTACTGTGAAAAATCTCTCCACATTTCCAGAAGTCTGCACTATCCATCAACATAAATACTACTGACTAAGTAAATCAACTTAAGAAGCATATCTTTGTAAGTTTTGTCAAAATCCATCATTAAGCTATCTGTCTAATAAAAATGCCAATTACATTCCTGCTTCAGGAGATCACAGCCTTCTACTATACACTTCCTATATATACACTGTCAATTTTCCAACATTAAATATATTAAAAGGAGAATGACTTTCAAAACAAACTGTCCTTAACTGGGAAAGATGACTTTCCTTATCATGATGAGTCATCCCAGCACTCATGGTTTCATGAACATGGGATGGGGAAACTGAGGAAAAGGGGCCCAGCAGAAGGCTGGAGGAGAGGTCTAAGAAGCAAGGTCTAAAAAGCAAGGGTGAATTTTTCCAGCACCACACTCCAGCCCACCTTTCCATCAACTAATAACAGAAGAATTAAGAGAATCATCACCAGACACCTTCTGAAGAAGTCTTAATACAGAAAACTCCTTTGCAGTAGAAAGATGTGCTCAGAGAAGTTACTCAGAGAAGGTTCCCAGGGGACGGAGCAAGCTGGCCTTGGGCTCACTGAAGCCACCTTCCCCGCTCCAGTGCTTAGGTTTACTTCCTCAGGGACAAACCTCCCATGTCTTCCACTTTTGAAGGAGTTATGCCAGATTTCTATAGCAAGCCAACCTGCTTCCCAGCTCATTTTTTCCTCCAAAAACAAGAATGACAAATGATTTATTGAATGATAATGTGTCAGGTCCCAGATGAGGTACCTGAAGTCTTTTGAGACCCTCTAGGCAGTTAAAACTGGTTTTTCCATTTTCCATTTTAGAAAACTGAGGCACAGAGGGCTTAAGTAACTTGCCAAACATCACAGAGACAAGAAGTGAAGGATTAAAGTCACGACTAACTCTGGCCTGTTAATTTCTGAACTGTTCAGCATGTGTCTCCTAATAAAACTTACCTCACCTTCTTTCAGTGAAATGATTTATGATATCCTTATGGCAGCTTAACATAGTACATATCAGACAGTAAGAAATCTAATGCTATTTTCATCCTCTTTCAGCAAAAAGGAGCGTGACAAACAAATCTAAGTCTTAGTTGTTGGCTAGCTTAGTATGAGTTGAATATGCAATGAAATTGCCCAAAAAAGTAATCTTAGGCAACCTTACTAATTGCATAGGGTAGAGAACAGGGAAGGTGACAGCACTACTCTTTTCTGAGCTGGCTGGGCCATTACTGGAGATCTAAACACAATTCACGGAGAAGTTACCAAAAGCTAAAGGTGTCTGGAGAACATGCAGGAGGGTGCAGAAAACCCATGCCAGTGAAATAACTGCGTAGTGAGCAGAGTTATGTAAGACAGCTGGTATTACGACACACCCTGCCTTGGCCTTGCTAAACCAGTCTACAGGGGTGGGGCTCAGACAGCAGTATTTTACAAGGACTTTCCAAGCAACTAATATATACTGACATTTAAGAATCACTGCTCTAGGGCAGTGTTTTCCATAGAATTCCCTAGAATTTCTGATTAGGTAGTTCTGGGACTGATAATCAGCATTTTAATAAACCTTTGGGCAATGCCAAAGCTGATGGGACTACTGCTCCACAGAAGTTCCAGGGTCAACTGAGTTGATTTAGGGGATAGAGATGATTTGACAAAGTATGAAGGAAACACTGTAAAAGCAGACTTATTCACATTATATAGTGGACTGTGTGGGGAACAGAAGCTGCTCCTGTCACAGGACGCTGAGGCCAGGGCCAGGAAGGGGTGACACTAGGTGACCCCATACCTTTGTCTGCTTATAAGGTCCATGACTCTACCGGGCTGGAAGCACATAAAGGAAAGCTGTTTCCATTTTTAGATTTTTTTTTTCCCTTCACACCAAAACACAGATTCAATCTCAAATTGAGTTCTTAATTTAAAAGTAATGTCTCTAAAAGAACACCACTGTTCCAGCCAAGCCAGTGGGGAGTTTTGCAAGTCCCAGTGAAGAAACGAGGGATTCACTTGAAGCTGGTTCTACATCAGTAGACTCACTATGCAGCACACAAGGCTGTCCTGGCAAGCCAAGAGAGCATGTGCTCCATGAGAGAATGACGTGGAACTGTTGAAGGTTTAAAAAAACACCAAACAAAAGGCACAAATCCTTTCTCTAGAGCAATATGGTCTGTTAAACTGTTTCATTCTACATTTTTATCTAGAACATCATGACCTGTTCACTTGTATTTTCCCCAATTTATGGGACAGAAAAAGGTGAGGTAAAAGTTAATTGGACTAAAATTATACCCTTAGTTCCTTGACACGCTCATTTTGAATTTCACTATAATTATTGCAATTGTGCTTCTGAAACAATATTCCAAGGCTGTGTATTGATCAGAGTTCTACCATATAGTGTCCACTTTTTTACTAAATTCCTAAAGCTGTACAAAGATTGACTTTAAATATTTTTAATAAAATGTACCAAGTCCAATCTATAATTAATTGATTGGCCAGCAAAGACTTCAGCAAAGTTCTTATTGTTTTGGCCAAGAACAGATGACGTAACTATGCAATCTGTTTAACAAGGCATATTCCAAGCTACTGTGTAAAGTTAAAAAGTGATGTCCTCCCAATTTAACTGTCTCTCTATACTCATTATGCTAGCCTTGGCATATTACTACTGAATTATTTATGCTACACCTATCAAATACTTATTCAAAGTTTTTTTAATTTAAGTGTTCTATAGTTCCTACATTATTAAACTATTGTATCTCTTTTGTCTTCTTCAAAATAGAATTATTCTATGAGGTACTTTATAACATTTAAAACTTAATCACTCAACACAGGAGATCTCTTTAATAATTTTAGCAATTTAATAATTTCAGTTCTCTCTTACTAAACAGAGATTCTAAATACTTTTTTCTTCATTTGCACTCTTGATTCCTGGACTTTTTAGAAGTTATTTGACTGTAAACTGATTAACAAATCAAGGCAACATACCACCAGTCTCATCCTTTTACACATTTTAAAGTTTTGCGATCATTTAAGCCACCTTGAAGGTAGGTACAATGCCAGGATGAAGGAAGTTCCTGGGCTAACACCTTGCCCAAAAGTCCCTTTATAAACTTCTGATCTGAATGTTCAGAGGACTGACCTAAGGACCTGAGTCCTCTTTAGGGTAGTGAAGGGTGTGGCTCAGAGTAGACACAAAACTTCCCATGAAACTGCAGTGGTGTGGCTTTTGCAAAGTTCTGGTCTGAGAGATCAAGGTGAAATAATACTTTGGACATCTGGTCTGTCACAAACAGCTGGGGGATGACATTCCCTTGGTCATTTCCTATAGGAGGCTGACCTCATGGTCAGGTTTTCTTAAGAGTGTCCATACTAGGGAAATTTCCTAAAGTCAAAGTCTGGGTCTAGTCATCTCTGGACTTCCTCAGTCTCTCGTTACTCTGTACTCTGGATATAACAGATACTTAGCAATTGGTTAACAGGAGCAAAGAAGGGTTTTCTGGAGTTGATAAAAGCTAAAATGGAAATAATGTCCCTATTTTGCCTCTTTATCCATGTAAATACTTCTGTTTTTCTTTCTTTTTGTCGGGGAGGAGGTGATATTAGCGATCAGACCCAGGGCTTTGCACATGCCAGGCAAATTCTTTACCCCTGAGCTGCAGCACTAGCCCTTGAGTCCTGCTTCTAAACATTCAGAATCATGGGCTTTCCTACATAATGTTATTTTCACCATGTACTATCACAATTACCCAGGACTTTAGATTATTACTTGAGAATGTCAAGATTTCTTAAAAGAAGGAGTGTATCACAAAAAAAAAAGCGAAAACTCTTATTGTTTGCAAAAGTTAAATATATATTTACTAATAAAAAAGGAAGACCTGGTGAGAGAGAAATAGGCAGATATAAGATATATTAGGATGGAACTGTGATGTTTACAGCTCATTGGCTGAATTCTTTCTTCATGTTCTGAGTGTAAGACTACAGAATTAGAAATCACTGCAGGAAAAAAGTAAGTGAAATGATAAACCCGCCTTGGGGCAGCAAGTTGATCTGCCTTCTGAGGTAAACTGAGTCATGTCAGATGAGGATCTTGTGATGATAAACTCAGAATGCCTGTTGTGCACATGCAATAATACACTGCTGGTTTCTACTGTAAGTGTATAACACTCAGACATTTGCTCCTACAACATGTGTATAAAGGAAGTCGTCTTGTTCTCATTCCACACAAGAAACAGGGACATAGAGAACTGAAGTAACTCGCCCAAAGACACAGTTGTGAACCGAGTCTGAGTCTACACACTCCAACATCTCCTTGAGAAACCACGGAGCATAACCAGGGCAGCTGGTTCCTGCATTTCTAGTGATATGGTTCTGCTAACTGCAAATGCTTGTTTTGAATGGATTATGGTAACCTGGAGACAAAGCTAACTGATAGGAAATTTTGAAGGCCACGTAGAAGAAACAGAAGTTAGAGAAGATGAACCAACTTCCAGGTAAAAAACTATGGGGGAGAAAGAGTAAAGATGTTAACTGAGTTTTGTGTGCTGGTATGTGATGTACCTTCTGTTCACTCACTCCTTGTGGAATCCTGAGTCATATCTCTTATCATAAATGTTTTGTAGCAATGCATTTGCTTTGGAGGAATCAGAAGAACGGATGCATGCTGCTTCAAAGTGGGCAAATCCATGAGAGAGGACAGAGGGAGTCCATAGAGTGAGACGAGTCACTGGAAAAATGTACAAAGTGATAACAGAATGTATGTGTATGTGTCTGTGTGTGTGTGTGGAGGGGGGGATTAAAGTGTGAAGTGACGTTCTCCCTCAGAGGTTAGGAATAGCGTGGACTTACAAATGACTCATTAAACATAAAACATCGTGAGTTTTTAAGCTCCATTCGCATTTAGCACTCTTAAATACATGAAATACAGCTAGCCTCCACTGATTTGACTGTCAGCATCTGAAGTATTTATAGCTCTGGTGCTGGTGTGGTGGCCGCACTCACCGGTATGTGGTTTCTGGAAGGAGATCTTTCACAGCATGGGTGGTGGTGTTGCCCACAGTAATGCTGCTGTCTCCAAGATCAATGTTGTAAGCGAGGATTTCTGACCCATTATTGCACGGCTCTTCCCAGCTCAGGACAAGGCACACAGAGGGTGAGTCGGGGTAGGCAGTGAGGGGCTCTTCCTCCAAGACACAGAGAGTGGAGATAGGGTCAGGGGCAGATGCTGGTGTCTGGCAAAGGACGAGCTCGCTGTACGGTCCTGCTCCTGCTTGATTGAAGGCCTAAAAAAAAAAAAAACAAAAACAAAAACAAAAAACAGAACACTGAGACAAGTACATTCTAATGCCTCCATGTGAGCTGCTGCTAGATAATCTAAAGTAGTATTTGCAGTGCTAGGCATATAAGTGGAAATAAATTCTACAAAATATTCACTTTCATTTAATTACCACTTCCCAACATGTGCCAATCATATCTTTTTCTGTTAGTAAAGCAAAAGATAATACAGCAGTCATAATCGCTTATAAAAAATAACATGCAAACAACCCTCTATTTGTATGGCCCACTTGAGCTTCTGTATCACACCATTTGGTCTTCACGATAACCCCTGAGGTAGATATTAAATGGCAAGCGCTCTTATCTGCCTTTTACAGAGAAGACAACTTGGAGTCCTACTAAATGATTTTAGGTGTCAGATTTGCAAGCAAAGCTGGAGCTGGAACTGAGTTTATCTGACTTTTAAGGCTAGCGCTGTCCCAGAACTACAATAGGAGATTTAAAAAAAGGTATCTGCTCTTTTTCAGGTGAATGATAAACCTACATCTGAAGCAAGTTTTCCCCATCTGACTTCAGCACACAGCAACTGCTGAGCATTCCCAGCACAGCCACCTGGTCTCCAGAACCCCAAGCTCTTCTTTTTCCTCCTTGCTACTTGTCAATTGCCTTTACTGATTCTACCATTACCCCAATCACTTACCATAGTCACGGTAGGTGCCAGGGCTTAATCTGTGGACATTCTCTTTTGTATCTCTGTTCAAACTCTTGGAGATTTTACCTTATCTAGTGGTTAAAAGGCATTATCTGACCCCTAAGCTTAAATGTGTAGCTCTAGCTTCTACCCTGACTGCCAGGCTAGTCTATCTGAACCTCACTGCCTACTGAACATCGCCACCTGCACATCAAGTCGGCACCTCAAACTCAAGGGTCCACACAGCTTCTCATCTCCAGTCTATCCCTTTTTACAAAAATCTCCACGCATCTTCAATGGTCCTCCTCACCCTCCAGATGGCTCAAGTCATAGCCCTGAGTGGTCCTTGAATGCCTAATTTCCTGTTATATTCATATCCAGGTCATCAGCACATCTGGCACCACCCTTGCCTCACTACACTCTCTCTTATCCAGATAATGTGAAGACTTCCACACTAGTATGGCCTCGCTCCACAGTCTGTATTCACAGCAAGAATGAGGCTGTTAAAACAAAGAGTTGGGATTATCAGTTCAAATTTCTTCTATGGCCTCTCATTTTACTCAGAATAAATGCTCAAATCCTTACAAAAGCCTACAAAGACTCGATCTGATTTGCTCAGCACCAACCACAGTTCAAAAAACCCAGCAGCATTCTAATTTCGTCATCTGCTATTCTTTTTAGTCCCTCTGTTCCAGTTCCACTGGTTTCCTTGTTGCTCCATAGGGACACAGAGTTTGCTCCCACCTCGGGGCCTTTGGGTGGGTTTTTCTTTATGTCTACAACACTTCGCCCCCAGACACCTGCACAACTCACTCAACCATCCCTTTTAGACATTTTCTGAATATTCTACATAAACTCGAAATCTTCCACTCTCCCCCCACCAACCCTGGGATTGTCCTCATTTTCTATTTCCCTTTTCAACTCAATTTTTCATCACAGAATTCATTCATCAATGTATCACAGTTTATTTATTTATTTCTGATTAAAATGCTGTTTTGTATAAATGCAAGGCTGCCAGTATCATTGACAGTTGGAACAGGACTTGATACACAGGATTATTTCATAAGTGCTACAAAATGTATGTATTCTTTATTATAAAAAAAAAAATCTGGCGGCCTTCTTATAATACTGAATGGACTCTAAAACCCAGCTCTCATCTATTCCACACAAAGGTTTACTGAGACAAATTGCAAAATTAAAGAAGTCTGAACTCTTGTATCAGAGGTCTGAAATAAAACTTAGAATTCCTTTCTTTGTTAATTGAAAGAAAAGCAGGCTAAGGATATTTGCTATCAAAGTACTACTAAGACTCTATAGTAATGTTTTTGTGTTGGCTAGTGCTGCTTCAAAACAATACCTTGGCTCTTTTTTGGAAAATTTTAGTATCATACATTAAGGGTCTACCTTTTGAGATTTTATTTAATAATTTATTCCTTTAACTTTGGGGGTTGGATATTTTGTCTCAGCAATGAGAAAAGTAATAAAGACACTGCATAATAGAAGGAAAGGAATAACAGAGTTGGAGTTTAGTTCAGATCTTGACTCTGTCATTTAGCAAGTGAGGGATCTTAGGCAATTTAATCGCTGAGCCATTTTCCTCAGCTGTCAGATGGGGACCACAACTTCTACTTCACTGAGTTACAGGGCAGATTAAGTCAGTGGACAGGTAAAAACCTAGTGGGGCGGTGACCAGCACAGGTGTTTTGCTTCTTCCTAATAGGAAGATCATGAACCAAACACTACCTTTCCTACTTTTTAAAAACCCTTTTTTGTATGAACTAATTTTGGACTTACAGAAAAGTTGCAAAAATAGTAGAGAAGTATCTGCATATGTCTCATCATGCTTTCCCTATAGGAACACTTTACATACCATAGAACAGTGGTCAAATCCAGGAAACTATCATTGGCACAATACTATTAACTACATAAAGATCAGATTTTAGTCTTACCAATTTTTCAGGATATTTTTTTCTCTATTCCAGGATTCTATACAGTATCCTATTTTCTTTTATTGGCCTGGTTAAAGGGAAACTATTTCCTTGATTTATATCACCTATGATCCATTTTCAAGGGATACAATTTTAAGTGTCTTTTAGTAAGTAATAATATGACTATAATATATGCTTCATAAGAATAGAATTACTTTGATACTTCTTGATTTAAATATTCCTAGGAAGAATGTAAAAATTCAGTAATTACCAAGTAAAACAAGAAATGATTCATCCAGGTTTTAGAAAACAAAATGCAGATATTAAAATGATTTAATTTTTTTAGTTGCCAAATATTCAAGAGTATTCAGGTCTAACTTTATTTTATTTGGAGTTAGGCTGGCCTGATAATAATGTCAAATGAAAAGAATTCCTATGTGGTTTGTAGATAGTAAGGAGTCAATAATGAATAGACTGAGAAGACTCCTTTTCTGGCAGTACTCCTTCACATCCAATGGTGCTCTTACAGAAGTACTGTCCCCTTCATAGGGCCTTGCTCATTTTATGTCAAGGGTAGACATTTAAAAATATTTTCTATTCTTGATTGTCAGTACAGAAGATAAGATTATTATACAGGTTCTATTCTTATCATTCCATCTTTTAAAATGCAGTTTGGGGAAGTCAATGCTAAGTGACAATATATAACCTGAAAGCAGAAAGAAAAAACAATGAACATATTAAAGAGACCCCAAGCTGGGCATGGTGAAACATGCCTGGAATCCCAGCACTTAGAAGGCAAAGGCAGGAGGATTAAACAAACAAACAAACAAACAGACAAACAAGAACAAGAAAAGACACCAAAACTTAAAGCATAGGGGAATGAAGCTCTTTACCATGGTAGCAAATAGTTCTTTCTTTATATCTAGGCTTGTTCCAAAAACAGAAATGTGCCACAGCATTTAGACTTTTCCCAGTGACTCACATGACTGTTATAAAGATCAGATAATGTGCTCTGACACTGACTCACTGACGAACAGTTTATTACAACCCAGGTGCTCCACTTGAGAAGGAAGGAAGGAAGGATGGTATGCGACAAAAAACTTAATCAGAAATGGTTAAGAGAGAGCAGACTTCAGAATTAACAAAAAAGCTTCAACTGATCTGGAAAATTAATTTATGCAGGGAATGTTTTCTCCAAAGAAGCCAGAGACACTGGGTATACTTCTAAAAGCAATTTGATCCAAGATTTAAATCAGGTGGCAACCTACATCTGGTATCTTTACTTTTTTATCTATTCAAATTAAGTGTGTATGAAGTCACAACTCTTCAAGGTCAAAAACCACATCTGATTTATCTTTGTATCTCTCCTTTCTGATCATCCTTTGATGCTGGCATACACTAGTGCTCCAGAAACATTTCTGAACAAATTAAGAAAAAGGGAAGAAACCTATTTTCTCAAGATACTAGGGCTTTAAAAAGGAGGAAAAAAAAAATCATCTATCTAAGCAAATGAAGTAAAAATAAGCCCATGACTCCTGTGATTCTTTGGGGTTAGACTAAGAACCATTATTCCTGATGTTATGCTAATGAAGTCTAAAGTGGAAGCTATAACCAACTTTGAACATGGTCACTGGGGCTGGGATCAAGTAATCCAAGGAAGATTAGTCCAAATTGCTCTAATACTTGGTTTGGTCTCCAATTAACAAGCAGTGCATGGATTTTCTGCCTTTTGTCAGCACCAAGGGGCTTTCCCACTGAGGTATATACCTCCGAGAATTAGAAGGTATCTTTCCTAAGGAGCTGAGCCATCTTTCTCTGATACTTGGCCATTCATTCAGTGAACTGGCAAACGTGAAGATGTAATAATGAGAAGAGCAGAAAAGTATCTGGTCTTGCTCTTACGAGTTAGGACCTCCTAGAGAAGCATAAAGAAACTGTAAATTACTAAAACAACCACAGTTTATTTTTATTTAAAAGAACTCTTCTCCCCTGCCATCCTCCTGAAGGCCCTTGACTGGGTTTCCTGAAGTATCCTGCTGGAGCCCCTGTTCATATGTGTGGTGCTGGATCATAACCCACCTGGAGCCTGCAGCAATACTCTGCAGCAGGCAGCAGATCTCTCATCTCGAAGCAGGTGTCTGTCCCGTGATAAACGAGTTCTAAGGATTCTTCATCCTCTCCCCACTCCAGCCTGTACTCTGAGATGTCGGCACCTGAGCTTTCAGGACTCTGGAGAGCAGAAAGTCACATACTTAACAATGCCACTGATGGAAACTGCCACACCCATGTTGAACTACAGAAACCCGGGATGGAAGCAACATGCTCCGGGATGTCTCAAATACCTAACAAAAGCATGAGAGAGACACTTGATTTCCCCTTAATTTTGAGCATTTCCCAATTCTGAGTGTAACAACTGTCAATGGAGATTACTGTATTCGGAGCAAAAAAATCATGTACACACACATTTTGGGTTATAGAATCTTCAGAATCTGCATTTGGGGTAAAGCAGATGCAATAGAAATTGATGCACCTAACTTACCTCCCAGTTCACTAGGACACATCCGTCAGGTGTAAAAGAAACACTAGGCGATTTGCACTGTCCTGGAGGCCCTGTGGCAGTGGTGATTTCAGACACATCAGAATAGGGACCATACTGAAAAAGAAGAACACATATGAGTATATGATTGTTTATATATTTACATATAAAAGCTGGTAACTAAATAAAGCTTAGGCTAATAGCATCACGTATGTAAATGACACAAAAGTTTCTACTTTCCATTGAATTTGTGTAAGATTTTCCCTTAACATGGAGATTTCTGAGACGTAGAAGTCTACTGTGTATGTCTATTTTTTAAAATTCAAAAGGATCATAAAGTAGGCTTAGTAAAAATTTTTCCTTTATCGTGACAACAGAAACAAAATTAGGCAGATTATTGACAAAACACAGGGTTTTGCTTTTACATTTCTCAGAGGATATCCAAGAAAAGTAAGTCAGATGCATACTGCAGTTTAATTTTAAATGAAAGAAAACAGATTTGGAATTGGTGGTTACCAAATTCTGGATATTTCTTCTGGTCACTGGTATTTTCCATTATGAAAACCGATGTTCTCATAGCATCTCTGCAGCACATTTCCAGCATCCCAACTATTCTAGAGCAGATGTGGTATGTGTCTTTTTTATGCTGTCATCAGTGATCCCATTGCTTAGAGCCCAGCATTGCTAAGGCTGGGCACAGTGGGGGAGAGCCATTCCCACTGGGACCAACCTCTCTAGTAGTGGAATATGTGGTAATCCAGAGTCGGTGCAAGGACTGAAATCATTTCCAGGCTAATGATGTCTGGGACAATGCAAACAAACAAATCAACTCATGTTTTCCAATATAACTTGCAAAGGTACTAGAGAGTGGAGAGAAACTCTGGAATGGACCCCAGGAGATTACAAAGACATTTAACTTCCAATCCAACAGAAATAAAACAAAGTGGAAGACAATTTCTTTCCATGATGAATCAGTGAAAGGGGGAAATAGGGCTCAGATCAACCTGACTGTTGATCACAAGACAGGAAAACCATGAAGATATTTCACAAAGCCAACTCAAAGGCCATAGGAGAGATGACATGGGAGAGGGGTCAGTTCAAATAAAAATAAATGTGGTTGTCTTGGTAGTTTACTGTTACGTTCTGTTTTTCTAGGAGCTCCAACATGTAAGAGCAAAACCAGATTCTTCTTTGCTCTTCCCACCAGAAGTATTCACTCTCTGCTGTGATGGCAGAGACCCCCTGAAGGTTTGATGGAAAATGGCAAACAACAGAGAAATAAAATCTCTGCCGCATCTGTGATCATGACCACCCACTTTCTGTCTGCTTACATAACTGTAAGCTTGAGTACACAGACCTCCTTATCTTCTCACTAATACAGCTTTCATGTTTAGACTTTTCACTTAAATATCTGTGCTGTGTTTGAAATTCTCTTCTAATGGGAATTAAAAGAAATCCAGCTCCTGTTCAAATGTGAGATCCTATTTCAGAAGAAAGGTTTTCATAGCCAGCTGTGACTGATAGGGAACTGACTAGAGCCAAACACATTTCAATTTTGAAAGGCCTGAGCAAAGGTACTAAAATCAGACAAAAGTCCTTTGCTTGTTGTATCACTGTCAGTTAGGCTTTATTATTTTTCATCAAGAATTATACCAGTTAATTAAATCTATTTGCAAGGAGGTCATCAATACAAACTACTGGCACTTTGGGGGAGGGCTTTATCCACTACACTTTTCTGCCCATCTTTGACACAACCAAATCCCCTACACACTCTCCCATATACTTCTCTTTATGAATCCCTTTCAAAATTCACATCACTCAGTGACTTCAAAGAAAAAAGAACTACACCTGTGTGGGTATGATATATATATGCATACTCTGATTTTCTGCTGGCCTACTTTGAAAACTCTACACATAGATGTAGAAGGAAGGATCAGGGAGTTCAGTTTGCATTTGAAATGAAATAAAAAAACAAGTAAGCTGGCCTTCCTAACCTCTGCCCAACTTGTTTTAAAAACTGACCTCAACACTACTGTTTCACAGTTAATAAGGCACAACACTTTTATTAGAACTACTGTGTAGTTCTAATTTCTCACAACTGATAATGAGAGAAGAGAGTCCTCTAGAAAGCATCAAAAGCATACACGAGGTGATACTCTGATTAACCTCAATATACAAGAGAAACAGAAGATTTCTAATGCTGGGTCTATATGAAATCACAAGAATATCAATTCAGAAACAGTATTTTGTATACAGTTCTTTAACAGTTGAGGTTGGATAGATACTGCTAAGAAGTATGAGAGGGTAAAAACAGAAGCTCTGGAACCTTGAATGCTGCTTCTGGTTCTGGTGTGAAAGCTTACACTCACCCCTCCATCATTCAGAGCCCTCACTCTGAAGCGATACACGGTTCCAGGAAGCAGGTTGCCAACAGTGCACTCCAGCTCTGGCCCATGGTACACTTCTGAAGCTACATCCTCAGGTTCAGTCATCTCCACACTGTACTCTGAGACCTCACAACCACTTTCTGAGGCAGGAACATCTGGAGATGCAGAATATTCATCTTAGAACATTTCTGTGCTACTTCTAGTTGACCAAATCACGCCTAATTTTTGTAAAATATCATGTGAGTGGCCTATTATCAGATTTCCCTTATAGAAGAAACCCACCCGTCAATAAAATGAAAAATTTC
The DNA here is from genome assembly GCA_004363535.1 of Dasyprocta punctata. Lineage (NCBI taxonomy): Eukaryota > Metazoa > Chordata > Mammalia > Rodentia > Dasyproctidae > Dasyprocta > Dasyprocta punctata. Next base: position 16,546 of record RJWM01008028.1, on the reverse strand, counting down.
CTACAGTATGTTAAAATCTACTATCCAAAGCAAGTATATTTAAATATATTTAATTATATTAATAAAATAATTCCAACATAATAGATGCATTAGGCAAAATTCATCACAATGTTTGCCAGATTAAGGGAAGGATTAAAGGGAAGAAAAACTCCTTAATTTGACACTAAAAGTCATGGTAAATCCAGACACAGAACCCTAAATTGACACAATATTTGATTACACTTCAGATATAAATGGCAAGAAAAATAGAGCTCTACACATTTACATTTGCAGCTTGCATGTTGTAAACTGCTGGTCCAACAGAAAACACAAATATAACTGAAGCAAATGCTATAAAAATACCAGGACCCACATGTGACAAACCAACACAGGTTATTACACACAGAAAAGGAAAACTTCAGGGCTAGCCATTTCTTTAAGTTCTAAATTGTGCACAGTTTTCTTTATAAGTTGAAAAGTTTCTGAAAAAGATGAGCTTCTCTGGAACACTGCCTAGGAAAAGCAGTTCAGCAGGATATTAAGACGAACAGTGTGTATGGCTCAATCAAGAATGGAAGCATCAGTGCACACCTGTAACCTCAGCACTCTATAGAGGCTGCACTGGAAGATTGCTGCAAGTTCGAGGCCAGTCTGGGCTACAAAATGAGTTCAAGCCAGCCTGAACTACATAGCAAAACCCTATTTCAAAAAGACATAAGAAAAGTGGAGGGGGGCGGTGCGGGAGGGGAGCACAAGCAATAGCAAGGCTGGGAGGGAATGATAGAAACCCAAGCCAATACATGTTAAGAAGAATACGGACATCTTCAGCACACACAGACACACAGACATATACACATGCACATATGCACAGGCATCCATTTCAAAGAGAAGCCTTAAAAAAAGAGAGAGAAGCCTTGAAACTTAATTACAAAGCATTCAGCATTAATCTTTGATTGTCCAAACTGTTCATGTCAATGTGAAGGTCTGTTCACTCACCCCACTCTAAGTGGACTTCTTTGTGCTTTGGTCTACCCAAAACCCTCGGTGGTCGACACTGACCTGGTGCAATGCTTAGTGTGCGAACAGGGAGACTTTCAGAACACTGCAGGATAAACACCAGAGAGAAGCATCTCTTAATTACTGTGAATTTACAGGACTCCAGTATATCAGGCCAATTCCACCCCATAACTATAAACGCTATCACAAAAGGAAGCTACATATTGATTGTGTACACATTACCATAGGTTTTTTATGCAATAAGATCTACATAGGGATGTCTGTGTTTTAAATGTGGACTTATACTATACATGAAATGGTTAAATATGAATGCTTCTTTCTAAAGCTAGGTTAATGAGTATGCATGCTGTATATCCTAAGCACACAATTACTTTCCTTTAAATCAAAATTAGAGAAAACCTTCATAAGGACAACAGAACACAAAGCAACAGCTGGATGAAATTTTAGAATGGTTCCATAAATGGTCAACCATTCAGACAGCAGAAAAGCAAATAAAGCCAGTATCAATCAACTGAGTCTGACATTAATCAGCAGGTTCTGGTAATACTAAGACGAGTGGGCCTTCTTTTTTGCAGGACCTGGCTTTCCAAGCCTGGTGGTATGAAAACTGACCCTCTTGTTGACACAGGAAACATGGTAAAGAGAGCTAAGCAACTCAACCAAAGTGAATCTCTTCTTCAGAAGTGGTGCAGAAGAAATGAACTCTATACATTCCAGCAGTACAGGCTTGGTGCCATCTCACGCGGCCAATTATACACAGGAGAAACTTGCTGATTCTCTACGGCTTTGATTTGGATATATTCCCCCCTGTGAGGCATTCCAAAGAACTTTAGCACCTCGAAACAATGTTTTAACTGAACTTTCTTCCCACAGGACATCTGGATGTCAGTATTACTCTCTTTGTAGTGGGTGGTGGAGGGGCAGTGGAGATAAATGCAAGAAACCGTTAGAGGTAGGGTGATGGGGAAAAATAGGCTTTCAAATAGTAGGCGTTCTCTTGAATAATCAACCCAGCACAACTTACCTTCTCTTTCTGTAAATAGTAATGGTTTCAAATCATCACATTAAATATCTACATTGAAAACATCTTTTTACCATCAAGCCTCTCAACCACTCTTCAGAATATAAGTTAAAGCCATTTAGACAACAATTATGTTAGTTCTGGGGTACTTCATGTACATTTATTAGGTTATACTGAACCTATAGTACAGCTTGTGGTTGAAACTAAGATTCCTGACACGTCACTTTGGCTGATCTAAGGTTGTAAGGTTTGTAAGCAAAAGAATGGCTGCTGCCTACAGCTGTGCACGCTGGGTACTGCACATGGCAGGAGGGGCCATCAATTCAGCCACCCCAGATTTCCATGTTTTTTCCAACAGTTTCCCAGCAGATGGCAGTACAGGATCTTGAGGAAGGTACATGTTAAATTCTCACAAAATCAAGAGATTTGTGCAGGTTTTCTTTTGCTGCCTCTGAATTTTATACTCCTCTTTCTTTGAGATAACTACAGACTCCTTTATTTAGTTAATATAAATTCCAGATAGTCAACTGTCATGTGTGATTAATCCAAAGTGTCCTGAGAAATAAAGTGACAAAAGTACCTGAAGGTATCACAAGTCAACTGAGACTTATTTGGGCCTATATTTTCTGAAATATTATAAGCAGTCAGACAGGGCTAGGCCCTTGAGAAAGTCAATATAAAAGAGGAAGACACATTACAACTGTGGCAGAGGCACATCTGTTGGAGACCAAGCTTCAAGATAAAGATGGAATGGCCAGGCCTACACGCCCTCCCACAGGATAAGTGGTAATACCTAGTCCAATAAAGTCTAGATACACATCAGTCACCTCACTGGGTGACCATGACCCTAGGACTGTCTCTTCCTGAAAAATTCTTTGTTCTTTCCATATACACTTGCTACATCACCTGCTTCCCCATTGGATCAAATTACCCAAGTGGCTACACTTGTAACCTTATTAGTTGATTATAATTTTGTCCCATGTTGTACCTACCTCATGCTTTTGTACTCACCTTGTGATTTTGCTCTATAAAACTTCCTTTGAGAAGTAGGCTCGTTGGCAACCCACTCTGATCCCCTCCTGTCCCTCTCAGGAGCTATCTCTCAAATATTTTCTACTCTTAACCTCCCTTGTTCCTTAGAATTCACTGATTTTGGAGAACATGAATTCAGTGTTATCAGACATTCAGCAGGCTGGGAGTTATATTTTCCTTGTATCATTTAGAGGTCCTATATCAAAAGCACAGTTCAAAAAGCTCTTTTTCTCTTTCCTGAAGTGACAGTATGGCAGGCTGCATCACCAAGATACATTTTTAAAGTGCAACTTTAATCTGATGTTATTGACATAGTTGGTCCAAGTTGGATCAAAGATGTATATTTTTATACGGAAACAAACCAACCTGACTGTGCCCACCAGTACTGATGCAGCATGCTCGGAGTTTGTACAAAGTGCCTGGTTTCAAGTGGATGAACGTGTATTCTGTAGCAGATCCACTGTATGCCACTTCCCACTGATTGGCTGTAAAAACAAGATTCGTGTGAGTTTATACTTTTTGGAAAAATGTCAATAGTATCAACCACTACTAAGGAAAAAGTTGTAAGGGGTTTCCATTGAACATCAACATCAACTATGTTTTTTTTAATGACACAGGGCTCGTTCCATTGCCTTACAAAGTTAAACACTAAAATAACATGGAGGCATTTATAATATTTAGTGCTACTGGCTAAACCTCCCAACATTACCCTTGTTACAATGCTAAGCGGTCGGGACGTGGGAAACCCTATGACACTCAGCATGGAAGGAGGGGTGCAAGGAGACACAGGGCAGTGCTGACTAAGCCATGAAATGTCTGTGTGAGGGGACCACAGGGCCAGCTGCGTGTGGGATGTCTGCTCATGCATGAGCACCTGGGCAAGTGTGAGGACTGCGGAAAGGTTTCTCCCCACTCTCGGCTGACTGGAGGTCACAGTGAGTGAAATTCTCCCATGACAAGCTGAGTTCTTTTGGTCAAGACCTGCTGTTTTTATGGAGTCCCACTTAAAAGACAAAAATGACTGAGAAGGTGACTAAATCGAACATGGGACACTTGGTGTGACTCAGGTTACCCAATCCCTTTTTGGGAGTGAGGAAAGAAAGCAGGGCCACTGGTGACCGGGTACCCCATGAGGTTGATGTTATCTGGGGACAAGCACAGAGCACAGGAAGTACCTTGACTGGAATGCCAGTCTCTACAGCCTGGGCCGGGACACGCTCCTCCTGTGTGTGGCTCTCACTCAGGCTGCTTCCAGCTGACTACACTACGAAACTCTTTACTCTATAGAGTTGTTTTAGGGAAAACTTGTTTATTTTATGGCATTTTACTAGAGTAACTTCCAAAGATCCTTCAGCTCCTTATTAGATTTACAATAAACTTCCTTGTATGCACTAAGGTCATCTGAGAAACAGAAGATAAGGATAATCATCCTGTCATTACAGGTCAGAGACTTGTACTGAGGAGGTGACTGGGAACAAAGAAAATACAGATTTAGTTAATCACACACCCAGAGTTGTTAACCTAAGGAAAGAAGGGCATCTGGTGTTGATTTGTCTTCAGTAGTTGTGAAAGCCAGGAAAGGCAAGAAATTAAGTTTTCCCAATGAGCCACTGGCATATATGTAACTTCTCTTCTTGGTAGGTTTGTAATACAAAATACTAAATAAGACTCATAGAGAGAATACAATTTTATGTTAAGAACAGCTGGGCCCATCAAAAAAAAAAAAACTGCCATATTTTCAGTTTAAAACAAGATCCAACAGACTTAAAAAACAAAGAACTTCAGCTGCCTCTCATGGTACAAAATAAAAGGCAAGCTACATATAACCATTATATTATAAAAGTTACTATGTCAAATCTCTTTTGTCATATTCATGCATCACTTTTAAAAACGACTACAACGGTTATATTACAGTGGTGAAATTATGTGCCATATTTAAGGTGCTGACAACTATACCTTTATTAAAGCCTAATGGATTTTATTAGAAAGAAAATCTAAGAATATTTAAAAAGAAATTTAATTTTTAAGATGGAACTATTTTAATCCACATAGTAAATAGTAACAAATAAATAATGTAACTCAAAAATCATAATGAAGACTGCAAATTATTGTCTAAACTTGTTAGAAAAGTATGAAATTTGTCATTGGTCCTTAACACCATAAGCTGCTTGTCACCCTACATGGGAATTTACAGATTACTGAACTCCTCTGTTCTAACTTATCTTTCTTGATGATTGCTTCTGACTCTTTGCTTGTAAGAATTCCCAGAAAAAGTATGGTTAAATTATATGATGAAAACTTTATTTATTTTATTAACTAGGATCTCTGGTTTTTTAAAAATGACATTAAAAAATAGCAACAACATGACAAAAATGATCTTTCAAGTGAACTCTGATCTTTGGATCTTTGGTAACATGTATGAAAGAGAAAACTGCAAATATGTGATTATAGTTGTACTCGCTGGTTTTTTTGTTTTTGTTTTTGTTTTGGTACTGAGGATCAAACTCTTGACCACATGCTTGCCAGGCAGGTGCTGTGCCACTGAGTTATACCCCTGGCCCCACCTTTTTTTGTTTTTTTGTTTTGTTTTGTTTGTAGGTATATTTATTGTAATAGCTGTAACATTAAAATTAATTATTTTCCACTAATACTATAAAGATGTTTACTACATTAAAAATAAGGCTTACTACTGTATTGTATAAAATAATTTCCAAAAACTTCACCTTCAGAATTTCCATCAGTAATCTCCAGCAAGTACTTGAGAATTTCTGAACCACCATTGTCCTTTGGAGGGTCTGGGAAGTAAAACAGATACTACTTAGTAATTGTAGGGTATTGGATTTTATTGAAAAATATCATTAGGACACAGAAGATATCACATTATACTGCCTTAATTCCAGATTTGATAAAAGGACACAATAATTAAGTTTACTTAACTGTTTCCTTAAAAAATAAAACAAAGAGACTGAATATTATCAGATTATTCAAAGTTCTTCAAGATAGATATGTCAAAGAGTTAGCACTTATTTAATGAAACATGAACAAAACTCAAAGTATGAATTGATTTTTCTAAGAATTATGTTAACACATTTACATTGAGAATCCCAAAGCCAGCTCTATAAACAGAGCCTCTAAAGGAAATGAATCTGTTCACAGCTAAGTGAATGTTGTATCTCTGGTGAATCTGATGTGAAACCAGAGAGACGGTCCGAGGAGGAAGGCTGCAGCTCATCGTAGACTGTATGGCACTTTCGGTACGTGGGTTCCTGGTAACTCTGGGCAGAAAAACACCTTGCAGTATCATTTTGCAAAATTACAAAGAAATTACCTCCACCATCAGTCTGCCTCCTCTATGTTCTTTGAAAGGAATTTTTCGAAGAGACTTAAGTTTGCACACATACACTTAGGAAATTTATTTCCTTCCTCCTTTCACCTTGAATTTCCATTAATGCACATATACTGCAGTAACAGAGACTCAGCAATAATCATAAAGCCAAATATGACAGCACAGAGCTAATGAAAGTAAGTATTCAGTGTTAAAAAGAATTTTTAGGATTTTCTGAGAAAAAGCTTTATGTTCTGCCAAAAAGCACACCAAAATTTTTACAGTTCCTCTTAACTATACTTGTCTTTCAGGGAAATAAAGATCCAAATAATTCTATCCCCAAATTATTAGGTAACTTGAAATAAGATGTCTCAGTGACTGGTTATAATAATGGTCTATGTTTTAAATTTTCCCTACAATTAATTGGCTGCCAGGCAAAATATTTTAGATTTCTTTTTTTCTTTTGCCTTTTTGTTGATATTACAAGACATTAGTGAAAATTATATATATTATATAACAAATTTACGTATAATTACAAGTGTTTATCAACCTTCCAGTTATATACATTTCATTGAAATAATTTGTTGCCACAATATCTCTCTACTCAACCACAAACCCCATATAAATCTTCTGAAGTTCAAGATGGTGATTATATACAATGTGAAAAAAATTCATCAAAATTTATTAAGCTACAATTGAATTTTGAAATTCACCTTCAATATTAATTTTATAAATAAAACGTTTCTATTAAACTTCGTTAGCTTTTTAGAGTAGACTATTGAAGAATGAATTATATATTCAGAAATTACTACATTCAAATCAGTAGTATATATTTAAAAAGGAGGGAAATATACAACACAGGAAAATCATTAAGTAAAAGATATACTCTTAAAACTGCCCATCTAAATTTCCATTAAAATTTAATTGTGCATTAAAATTCCATTTTCATGGAATTCTCATTTTAATTTGTGGAATTCTCCAGATATTTCTCACATGTACATTTCAAATGCATGAAATTTCCCACAAATAATGCTGGTTTATTTATTTTTTCCTTTTGGCTTGTGATTGAAAATAATTGATTTTGAAAAATCTGGCATAAAAAGAAATAGCAGCAGCACACATACCCCATTTGACACTGAAGCCATGAGATGTGACAGGTCCTTTAATAAGGGGTCTCGTAGGAGGTCCAGGCCTGTCGGGACTGGTCGTACAAACCAAAACTTCACTTGGACAGCTTTTCCCTTCCATATTAGAAGCAGTCAGCTATAGCAAGAAATCACGAATATGCTTCTGTTATCAGGTATTTTAAAATCAATAGGTGCTTTTTAAAATGGCAAGATCAGACAGACACATCTTCTAAACTTAAGTACCGATTTAATAGTGTTTATTTTACAATCATTCATTTTCTGTATATGTGATTCTTAACAAAACCACAGGGTAGCTTTCTGCTAAAGATGTTTTCACCCTTTCTGGAAGACATATATAAGATCAGCATGTTAGCTGGGCATGGCAGTGCACACCTGTAATCCCAGCACTCGGAGGCTGAGGCAGGAGCATCACTGCAAGTTTGAGACCAGCCTGGAAAACAAAGTGAGCCCAAGGCCAGCCTGAACTGCATGGCGAGACCCTGTCTCAAAAAGACAAAAAAAAAAAAAAAAAAAAGGATCATCATGTCACTACCTATTTTGTAATGTTTTGTGGAAGAAAACAAAGGTTAGGAAATGCTGATACAATGCAATTCACCTATTGACGAGTAAGACAATGCCACCTTCTGGAGAAATGTTAGCAGTACAGCTATGTTCCTGGAACCAGCACCAATAACAAGGTTGTTTAAAAAAAAACAACAACAACAACAACAAAAAACTATTATTTTCCCCAGTTACAGTCTACCTGATAATTTGACAAACATTTACTGTGTGACTACCATTTGCCAAGTTACCCAACCTAAAACTAGAGCAGGAAGGATGAAATCAGAAAACAACCTTATGTCTCTCAAGTACATGCCCGTCCTATTGGAACTTGTGGTGCCTTGCACAGGATTAAACAGCACTGTGGCACAGAAAGCAGCATGCTGCTTTTTCCCTTAGTGTCCTCAAAGTTGTATTCACTTTTTTGGTTATGACACAAAGCCCTACAGTAACATTTATGGTGATTGTTAATTACCAAAGTTGAGACAAGGTGGGTAATAAAGGACAATAAAAACAGCTAAAGAAAAAGAATGGGCAAAAGAAAAAATACAGAGCAAAACAGAAAGCAGATTAAAGGGAGAGACATGAAAGAGAAAGAAGCAACATGCAGATGAGCAACCAGTGTGCACCCAGCGCTTAGCTGGGGTGTCCCCAGGCTAGGTCATCGGCCAAGCTGTACCGCAATTTATTACAGTACAGTTTTCTGTGTCAAAAGTAGTCTTCAAAATTAGAGGGTGGCACGTATTTTGAAGTATGTCATTTTAAAAAGGTAAAGTGCTGTGAATTTTCACATTTTTAACCTGCAGAGTTAATTTGAAATGATAAATGACACATCAGAGCTTCATTTTTAAGTAGTTCAGGTACCAAAATAATCAACTCACCCTGAATTTATACTGTGTGCTTCTTTTGAGATTTTTCACAGTACAAGTTAAATCCTCTCCAGTGTATTTTGGGTGGAAAACGTTATCCTGAAAAGCCAAAGCCAGAAAGAAATGTCAATATCGTGACACTTGGGTGTGACATTCCTTTGTGATAAGCCCTTCCCACTGCCTCTTCCCAGGGCATGAGTGAGGCAGAGGTCTGCAGCTACTGTGCAGACAGCCTCAGAAGCCCATGGTGCTGTGGGCAGCATTCAAGCCTTAAATGAATACGTCACTGTATCATATTGTAACTTCTTCTGGGTCTGGTCAACTTTATTGTGATAAAGTAGTAAGTAGTTTTAAAAAAAATTATTTAACAATAAATTTGTCATGAAACAACAGTATTTAAGTGGTGGCTGTCATGCTGTACTATGCTATGCAGTAAGCTGTGGCTGAGGTTTTCTGGGCATCCACTGTCCTCTTCTGGCCGAGAGAGAAAGGACAGCTTAGATGGGGAAGAGCAGAATCCTCCACTCGGATGAGCCTTTCCACTAAAAACTGAATCCACAGAATTCATTCAGCAATATTCTCTCCTGTTCATTTATTCATTCGTCAAACCCCACTGAGCACCTTGTATGCATCAGATGCCCTCCAACCTCTAGGGATTCAGTCCAAGAACACATAGACTGCTGCCCACAAGAAACTAATACCTGGTTAGAGAGCATGGCAGTTGTTGTTAAGCGCTATGACAGGAATAAACCTGGTTAAGAGGAGGGTGGCGAGCTAGTGAGGTGCTGCTCTCTATAGCTTCATGGGCTAGATACAATAGCTACAGCTACCTCTTAAAAATTCAACTTTAATATAACAAAAAACCAGCCCCCAGGCCCATAACCATGTTTCAAGTGCCTTTAGCCACGGGTGTCTAGGTGAGACCTCACTGCACAGCATTAACTATGGAACACTTCTATTAGCACAGCAATGATGCTGTTCTACAGAGTGGGGGGCAAGGGCTGTCCTCAGAGGTCCCAGCTGAGAGGACACCTGAAGGAACGGAGGGCAGTCAGTCAAAGGGATCTGGAAGGATACTTTAGCCAGGGGGCACAGGAGCCGCAGAGGCCATGAGACCAGTGCACACATGATGAGTCCAAATGACACACACAGGGCTAGGAGATGTCAGGGGAAGGAACGAGGGCAGTGACAGAGAACCCAACCCCGCGGGACCATGTAGGCAGAGCAGAGCTCTGGCTTCGCTCTGGGAGAGAGGGGGAAGGTGTGAAGGTGGGAAGGGCTCCAGGCAGAGCATGGACACGATCTATTTGTCTTTCAAAGGATCACTCAGATGGTGCGTGGAGGGAAGACTATAATCAGGGTGACATTATAGGTAGTATAAAGATGTCATTATGATAATCCGGGGTAAGATGAAAGCGACTTGTAAAAGGACATTTGAGCTGTGGAGCTGGTGACAAATGGTTAGATTTCTGGATAATTTTTGAACAGTTAAGAGGTTCTCCTAACTAATGATATATGGGGCATGGATTACCCAAAGAGGTTTTCGCTTACCCTACTGAAAGGTTTTTAGTGAGACAGAGAAGAGCAGGTTGCTGTTAGTGGTAGTGGTAGAAATTAAACACTTTTATTCTGAGCTTAGGAAGCTAATCTAATTTCATGGTGCCCTGATGTGATGATAATGCTGATTTATATAGGACACACAGAGACGTAAAAAATATGCAAAACTTACATTTTCATCCTCCTGAATTTCCAGGGTGTATGTGATTGCTTCCTCGGGTGAACAGCCTTCTGGCTTATTCCACTGCAGCGTGATCCATGTGACACCAGCTCGAACAAGTCTTGGTGCAGACGGCATCTGAGGGATGTTTCCTAAAGTGTAACACACCACCTCTTGGCTATAACCGCTGTAGAGAAATGAACGCCAGGGGACACATGTTTAGATGCATGTGAAGGGTCCTGGTGTTTAAAAAGAGGCACAGAAACTACACACAACCCCATTTAGTTGGGGTGAAAAGCTGAGGGTCTGGCAGGCTCCATAAACAGAGGCTAGTCAGCATTATTTGATGACATTCCCTACAATTTTTGACTTGCTCTATTTCCTTCTGTCGTCTGCTTTTAGGAGGAAAGTACACCAACTTACAGGACAATATACTTAAGAATTTATTTTCCCTCCAGTAGCACTGAGTAGAAAATGCAGCATAATACCATCTTTTTTCTAACTGAATTACAGTTACTGAGGAGTCTTCAAATCAACATATTGAGAAGTCCTTTATCAACAAATAGTTGATAAAAAATGACTTACAAATGCATACAGTCCTGCTTTTCAAAAGTCTGAGGGTACTTCCAACTCACTGAAAAATCCCCAAACCACAGAAGACTCTGTCACTGTGAATTTTTCAACCAGGGAACTCTTAAAACTACAATGGCTCCCATGTCGGGGTTGAAGCCATTCTGCAAAACTTTGTGATGTTAGGAAGAAACGCTCTTTGGGCTGAAAAGAAGGTTGGGAGCCACTGAAGCGATGAATCTTTAAGATTTTCAACAAGCAATAATGAAAGACGATTTTTCCACTACTGCAGTGGGGCCTTTTTAAAGTCTCTCTAATCAAGGGGTGCCTGGCTGTACATCTGTTCCTGCCTTTCTCCTGCAGCCTTGAATAAGCTCTGGTATTCAAGCCAACCCTCACTTTCTCTAGTCCTGGGAGTATCCGCCCTGGGCTTGACAACAACGGCTAGCACAGCACCTCTTTCTCTGTATCATGAATCACTCACAGAACTAAAAAGTCAAATGAAAGACAAGCTTGCTGAAGTGATGAAAGAAAAAGGCACATGATCCCAGAAAATAAAGCCCCAGGAGAATTCCTTTCAAAGTTTGTACTACCACCTTCGTCTTGGTTCTGAGACACTCAGCAGGTGGGGTTGGGTAACAGAGCTTGCAAGATTAGAGGCCACAGTGCATTATCACCCTGGAAGAGGCTTTCTCCTCTCCGAGTAGGAATTTCCCTCTCAGCAAAGCTCGATTTGCTGCAACGCAGAGGCAGTGGGCTTGCTCATACCTTCCAGCAACATGAAAGAAGGCCCAAGAGCCACCACCTTAAAAGAGGAAGGGCAGGAGGGTAAGAAGTGTCATACCTGGTGCCAATGTCATTCCGAGCAGCCAGCCTGAATGTGTACCCCATAGCTGGACAAAGCTTTGTCAACTTGCAGTGCTTCTGGCTCCCAAAGAAGCACTGTCTGAAACCACTGTTTCTTTTTCCCTAGAAGAAAACAAGATAATATATGCAACTTGTTTCAAACAAACACCCATAAGAAAATAAAGGAGCATTTTAAATAACTGCTTAATTTCCTAGTTTGGAAAACCAATGGAAGGAACGCTTAGGGGAAGTATCCATGTAACGCATATGATGGTCTACAGTGAAATCTCATCCTTTATATAAAGACACTGAAGAAAATTCTGTAAGAGACACAGGTAATCCAGTTAAAAATCATACCATTTGTAACATCCCCTTCCTCACTTCTGTGAGTCAAAACTGTCTAATTCAATCAATGGACAGTCTGCCTGCAGCCACAGAGGGATCCCCTGCTCTGAAACTGCACAGCTGATCACAGGAATCCTCCCAGGCAAGAGGACCAGTGTACACACTGAGGCACACCACAGCAAGCACATCTCTCCTCTCCACCACCCTGGCCCAACCGCAACACATGTACATTCCAGCGACTATGAGCTGCTTGCTAATGATTCTAAATATTAGTCACATGCCTTGAATCTTTTATACCTCCTAACAGTGCTTTGGACAACCTGGGAGATTAATCATTACTCCCAGAATTGAAATGTGATATTTATACATAGCAATTCTGCACAATAAATGTATTATGTATAGCAAACATATTATTAATTAAAAAAAGGTCACAGACAAAAAAAAAAACAAAACATGTGAAATACCAGCTGAATTTACCTATGCATACTATAATCACTTTGAGTTTCTTAGGAAGCAAGGAATATATTTTTAATGCCTCTCTATCCTTACAGGATGTTTCAAATTCTTCAAAGTAAAAATAAAACAGTAAAGTCTGTTAACTGACCTGTGGTTAAGGGAAAAAACTTGACAATGCTATGCCATGCTCAGATGCATGGAATACTCATATTGGCAGTCTACCAGAAAGATATTTCCTACCTATAATCCAAATTATCATATTATCTACATTCACACAAAAGAAAACCACATGCTAATACTAAATAATTCTTAGCATTCTAATCAGCCAGTCCTGGACCTTCAGGAATATGTTTGAAATTTGCAGTTTATTTTATAAAGAACAAAATAAGCATATTTTCCCCTTAAGCTAATTTAAGTATCTCCTTCCTTTATGCAGGCATCTAAATAATTACCACTAGAACACACTCCAGGTGAAGTATGATAAACATACAACCAACCCGAATGTCACTAAGGTGAACAGATTAAAAACAATTACACCACATTCATCCCCATAACACCTCATCATGTCTCCAAGCAAGGTTGCCTTTTCTCAAGGTTGGGAATGGACATCTTAAAGGGCTTTCAGATTCACAGTTCATTTTGTTAAAGGTTCAAAGTGTAGTCAGGTCCAACTGTTGGGGAACAAAAGATAAAGCAGAACAACTGCAGTTGGTACCTGAGCAAAGCCACTGTGTAGCCAGAGTATCGTGACTTCCTTTAACCTTGAATAGTAAGGTTGATTCAGATGATTTATGCATGGGACAACTGTTTATGCATACATTTGCATAATTACAGTCAGTGTCTGATTACACTCCATGTGAGGCCTGATGTGTTTTTGTATCCATTTCAGGCTGTAGCACGATCTACCTTCTTTCCCCCTCTATTTCTGAACTCAAGAGTAAACAATGCAAGAAAGGCACATCCTGCTGCCACGGAAGCTATCATCCCTTCCAAAACACGCTGGCTCCCCTTCAATGCCTCATTTTTCCTACTTCTTTGTTTGGTCTCCTTTGCCCATTTCTGGTACTTAGAACTATAGCCAGTAAATAAAAGACTGTCTGTTCCTTACTATGTTAATTTGCTTTAATATAGTTTAAAAAAAGAAAAAAGATCATGGCTTAAATAAGAAAGAGTAGGGAGGCATCAAGAAAAGAAACTTCTCTTTTAAAAGGTGGTATAATTCAAGCTCACTAAAGAACTGAGGAAATAAAAATTATAGGACTTCAAAACATTTTCCTGTTCTGCAAAAATCTACTTTACTATCAGGAACAATTGCTAAATAAATTCCAACTTTTTTAGACAAAGCATGCCAAATTTTCCATCTTAACACATTGTTTGCATGAAACTTAGGAACATGTAGAAAGAAGTGTTGCCAGAATCCTGATATTAAACATTGTCTGTGTAGTCTAAGAGGGTTAAAAGTACATCTTAGGGTTAAAGAATTAAAAGTTTACTGACAAATTTTAGATGTTAAGGAGAATGCCAAAAAAGGAGAAAAGAGGCTAATAAAATAAAATAGGCTAATAAAATATTATTCTTTGACTATAAGAAAGTATTTGTGTGTGACACTGACTTTAATAATAAGAGGGTATCTGGAAAGAAAAAAAAACAATTAATATTCACAAAAGTCATCACAGTGCAAAAGTTACTTCCAGCCAAGAGGTCAACACATAGAGATAGAGCAGGCCATGGGCTCTAGTGACCCAGTCCAGTGGTTCATCTATCCTGCTGGCCTGGCCACTGTGCATGCCAGGTCTCATCTAGCTGACTCTGGGACATAAGCATTAGAGAAAATATGTGTTCAAAAGTACACAAGATTTGAAGAAGCAGGAGAATGGAAATTCAAATTCAACCTGGACAATTTAACAAGACCTCACTCAAAATGAAACAATTTTTTTTTTTAAACAAAGGGATGAAAGTGTAATTCAGAGGTGCGACACCTGCTTAGCATGTGCCAGACCCTGGCAGTACAATCCCTTGTACCTCAAAAAGAGATTTGTTCATAAATTAAGAGCGATTCCCAAACAACAAACAGCATTAAGTACTAATCAGTTCTTATTGACAGAAATGGATAGGGTTAAAATAATAATAATAATGTTCTAGAAGACTGAAAGATTCATATGAACTGACAATGTGAATGTTTATCATTTTTACTGGAAATTAAGTATGTTGGTACTATCATTGAAGTTTTATAAACAAGTCACAATTTTCATATTTTACAGGTAGAGCGGCTCTGTATTGGGTACACTATGTACCCCCAAGTCCTCATATAATTTTGATGGGGCTGAGTTATTGGTTTGTTATTGGTTTGTTGTCTAGCACTGGGATTGGCACACGCCCAGGGGTGGAGCAGATATACAGTGTAAGGGAAGGCGGGTCTTCCGCTTCCCTCCCTCTCTCTCGCCAGCGTCCCTTGCAGCTTGCAGCCACCATAAACGGTGGCCCCGCCACCTCATGCTGACTTGGAGCCAACTAACTGTGAACTAAAACTCCCGAGAAACTGTGAATAAACCTTTCCTTCCCTAATTCTGGGCATCAGGTATTTTGTCTCGGCAACGAGCGAAAAGTAACCAAGACAGGCTCTAAATGATTTAGAGATTTAAGGAAAGGAACAGTTAGTTCTCATATTGTTTGATCAATTTTGTATGTCTGTATCTGGTAAACTGAGCAAGTCTTTGGAAGATAACAACATGCAATATAACAACCATTGCTAAATTCCTATCATCTTGTCTTGAAATCCTATATCACTATTGTTTTGGGGTTTTTGTTGTTATTGCTGCTTTTGCTTGTTTTTTGTTTTTTCTGCTTTTTCTTTTTTCTCTTTAAAAAAATTAAAATGTTGTGTGCAACTCTACATAATAAATGTAGTCATTATGTACTACAAACATGTACTATTAAAAATAAATTATTTTGAGAGATTATAATCTATGGCATAGTCCTTCTTTCCATAAAATCTAATCCAAACTACATAGGATTACTGAGATACGCTAGTTTTACTTAAATTTTTTAAAAAAATATTTTGCATGAGCCCATTGTAAAGTTCCTTACTAAAATATGGCCTTAACGGAAATGGTGACACCAAGAATCTGGTCCAATGGAGGCAGCAGGGTCTGCCACAGGCCAGGCCTAATTCTGACCAGCTACTACCGCTAAGCCACTTGTGGTGTGGCTGACAGAAGACAGTAAGGGGGAAGCAGGTCAAAGGGCCCAGAAGCTGGCTGGCCCACAGGGAAGATGACAGCAGCCCCTGGACTTAGTGAATCAGGTCTGCAGCACATAACCAAACAGTATCAGAATCTGTCCAAAATGAGACCTGGGCTCCTCCTTGGTAGGGAAGAAAAGCAATCGTCACCTCAATTAGAGAAATTGGTGAGAGGAGGCTCAAAATCCACATCCTGCTCATTCTTGGCTAGACCTAGCCACTGGGCTGCAGACCTCGTCTGACATGAATCAGTACAACCTCTCAGGGTGCTCTTGCCTAACTTTTACTGCCAGAGTCTGCAAAACAAAAACTGGTAGATTTTCAGGGTTCACTGGCCTGCTTCCACTTCACGCTCTTGGGCATGCCCAAATACTTGTTTCTACACATCACACTGAGTTCATTCAAGGGCAAGGTTAATCTTTACTAGAATGTGAAGAAAC
>RJWM01008027.1:55718-75030 GCA_004363535.1 Dasyprocta punctata | reverse complement strand
GCGTCAGCGATACATCATCTGGGGTGGGGTTGTGTAATATGCGGAAGCAGGATATGGTCGCCATCTTGGCTTACTCGATGGGAGGGGTAATCTAGCTCAGGCTTTGCTCCTTCCCCAAGGCCTCGCTTACACTCCGTCCGGCCTACAGTTGCTGCGTCCCACATGCCCAAGGTGACCTTTTATGTGGCTCCCCACACCCCTCCCCTTCTGGCATGCAGGCTGGCAAATAAGAAATACCAATCTCCCTGCCCCCTGCCATAAGCAACCGGCTTATCTGGAAAAACATAGGCTGTGATGATAGCAATGGAAGTGAAATGCAATTGTATGCCTGTGGTGGTTTGTTGTTTCACTTACATTGCAGGTCTAGGGCCAGTGATATGATCACAGGTTTAGAGGATAGTGGTATGCAGTGTGACATCTAGAGGGGATCCCCTTCTGAGGGTTGCAGCCATTATTTATTCCCTATGGTCTTGTTTTGGAAGTCCTGTATCATTTCCATTGTTTTGTTGGGTTGGATTTTAATCTCTTGTTTTGTTTGACTATGTCAAATCCGATGGTAGGAGCAGCTACTTCAAAGATAGCAAGATATATTATGGTAGCAATTTTGGATTTACTATTGGCTTGTTTTGAAGTCTTTTACTGCATTCATTGTTTTGTTTTTATTGTTTCTATCTATTCTGCCCTGTTTGATTTTGACTGTGTCTGAAGTTACCTGCAGCTATTTTGAACACAGCAAAAGGCATTGTGGTAACTATTGTTGATTTTGTAATGTTTTGAAGTCCTGTATCTCTTACACTGGTCTGTTTTGATTAATTTTATTCTGTTTTATCCTCTTTAAAATTAAAGAAAAAAGAACAAATGAGTTTTACCAGACATAGTGATGCAAGCCTATAATTCCAATACTTGGGAGACCGAGTCAGAAGAATTATCATAAGTTCATGACCAACCTGGTCTGCACAGTGAACTATGTAATGAGACTCTGTCTCAAAAAACAGAAAATAAACAAACAAAAGAAGAATAAATTAGTTCTGTTCTTTCAGTTTCATCTTTAATGAACTAAGTGCTCTGAAATAATAAACTCACATTAGGATAATCCATTTTGTATAAAGTTTAAGAGTCTATGAATTTTAATGTATTATTTTATTCACTTTATATCATTATTCTTAATTATAGAATTTATACATGTACTGCTTATGAATACCTGTTGATTATTATTTATACAACTACATTAATGAAAAGTCTGTGTTAAATTATAAAATTAGTAAACTCCCAATTAAGTGTATCCAGTTATAGTCTGGTAAATTGAGAATATATCACAAATGTACACATACATGAAAAATTAAAAAAATAAAATTCAACTTGGAAAAATGCATGGGTTTATCAGAAAACACATTATGATCATTTCCATCCAAAACTTCTAATTTGACAGTGCAATCCCCCAAGAAATACATAAGTAAATCTTGTTTCATCGCAGCAGAGTTTTTCAAATACAAAGATGCAAGTATGTGGAGTTCGATTTAAAGAATAAAGAACATACAATTAAAAGAAAACTTGCTGTTCTTTTTTCTCTATGTTAGCAAAAACAATATAGAATATTTTGGTGAAATCATTTATATGCTGCATATAATTTTATGTTGTTTTCTCTATTACTATGCCATTAAAAATAAATATATAATTCTAAATCTTAAAAAAATTGGTTAGTTAAGGGTTTCCATTACAGTCATAATGGAACACATTTTTTTAAAAAAAATTTTTATCTGAGAAATAAAAAAATATGCATCTCCTCTTGAGACAGCCCTTACAATACTTTCAGTGCAGTATAATGCTCAGTTCTTGCAAAGTTTATGTAATGCAGAAAACTTTCAATGAATGTGTACTGATAGAACCTAGGGAAACCACTTTGGTGTATATCATGTGGAGTGATATATTTTAAAGTTCATTATTTTCCCTAGAAAATTTTTTCAATTCTACTATGAAGAAAAATTCCTGATTCTTACTGCATTATATAAACTGTTCCAGAGTTCTCTAGAAGTTTTTAAAGCCAAAGACATACTTAAAATAAAAGATGTATGACTTTTGGAATAAGCAATTGACCAACCTAGCTTTGATTTACCCTAGATGCTTAGAATACCTAGAGTTTTTTAATCATGGTAATATGTTTATGTACTTTTCTTTTAAATATTTACTCTTATAAGAGTGTCAGGGCTATGTCTAATTATTTTCTATAAAACATTCAAGATAAATTTATTGTATTTCATTAAAACATGCATGTTTGGGTAAGATGAAGATGTTAGTCATGTTTCAGGAAATATTTTTTATAGCTCTTCAGATGACAATGTTCGTGTAGCAATAATTACATTACCAATTTTTGTTGCTCTCAAATTTTATTAGTTTTTGCTCTTTTGATTCAAATATTGGAAACATTTTTCTCTTTTCCAAAAAATCCTTGTATCCTGTGTTTGGAAAATTTAGTTTTGCCTATTCCCATATCTTGATCTACTTAAAGTTGTTTTGCAGTAAGTGGAATTTCTGTAGGTAAATTCTTTTACTAAATTCCAAAACCAGCCATAACTGGACTACTTTGAAAACAGTACATAAGTGGTTTGGGATAAAAAAAAAATAGAATAAACAACAATGAAATTCTAGTTGAATCAAATTGCTCTTGACCTGATTTATTTAACTATATTTCTTATCAAACATCATGTGAACATAAAATACCTTCAATTCATAGTGTAATATCTATTCATTACTAGCAATTTCCTATCACATTAGAAGATTCAAATCCTTAGAGAAAAATACCAATTATTAAACTACAGAGCATTTAACTACTATAATATTGCTTTTTATGTAACTTGGTCATGATAAAGAGCTTAACATTCATGTCGATTATGGGTGTGCCACTCTTTATAACATTGTGTTCAATAATTTACAGTAAAAAATTATGAATTGGAGGAAAGTTAGGCTATATCAATGTATAAAGTGATCTTCCTTAAAAACAAACAAATTTTTAAAATTGTTATATTTTCACTGTCTTCATAACAAATTAAATAAAGTAGTAAATATTTCAGAAAAACAAATAAGCTGTGCCTGACAATTCCAGCAACACTCTGTCTGAAGTAAAGCTCCAAATAGTCAATATAGTTCTGTTTATTCTAGTAAAAATGAAACTTAAACCATGTGTTGACAATCATGATTTATATTTGTAATTGAAATATTGATGTCTGAAAGTAGAACCATATGGTTATACAAGAAAACAAGTTTATGTCAATCAATTAATTCTTTAATTTACAAAAGTGTTCTAATTTTACCATATGTTTTATGACATTAAACCCATATTCAAAATTCCCCAAACTATCATTTTTATTCACTTTTCTTCATCATATTATGGAATGAATATCTTGCAAACATTATTTACTTGGCAGAGATTTATGACAGTTAAAATCGATAGTCCAACACACAGGAAGATTAATTATTGATGCACTTGGTAAACTTTGCTTTACATTTTAAATAATAAGTAGAATCATGTATTTCTACTGTTATAAAGGATTCTAATGTCCAAATCAATTATATTTTCAAGACAGTCTAACAGCACCCCCATCAAAAAAACAATAATAAATTAGCTGGAGCAAAATTTATAATTATGAACATTTCAATCCAACTCATTATAATATTACCTTAATATAGCTTTTTAGTGCTTTACTTCTATTTAAAAATTAATGGCATCTAATATATTTATAAATTTCTTCTTTATCAATTTTTAAATTAGAAAATTGCTTTATTGTTTGATTAAATTTTAAGTCAAAATAATAAAATATATTTTGAAGTAAATTCAGTTTCCTTGCATACTCTAGTCTTTACCTCTGATTCAAAAAGTCTTTTTATTTCAAACTTCATTGTTTGTGATCTTCTTAAATATTTCCAAATGAATAGTTTGATTATTCATGTAAGTAGCACAACAGTGGTTTAATGTGTTTATTCAAATACATATAGAATAAAGTTAACTTTCTGAGACATGTGAAAACAAATGAGAAATATTTTCATGTTGGCTTTTTGAAATTTTGTAGAGCAAGAAACTTAGAGCCAGCTTAAAAATAGAATCAAGACTACTTAACATTTTAAATGTAAACCATTAAAATTATGTTAATACTTAAAATATTTACACACTTGAATGCCTAACTGTGTGCATATTACTGTGATAGATTGCTAGTCCCTATAACAGTTCTCCAGTTATATATAGGAAAACTTTGTAAGAGTCCTCTGGATGTCAGGAACTATGGATAATACTGTATACTCTCCTCCTCTCTTTCTCTCTCTCTCTCTCTCTCTCTTTCTGTCTCTCTTTTCTGTCTCTTTCTCTCTATGGTATACACACATAGTTATGATACTGTTAATAATAACTATTAATAACAAATGAAATAGGATTATAATAATAAATTTAACAAAAGTGAATGTAGTCTTATTGGCAACTTCTAAGGAGTGGGTTGCTACACAGTTTTACAGTGTGCATAAGCTGTTCAAAGGGACACTTTTCGAGAGAGCAGAGCAGCAGATTTTACCATGCTGCTAAGAAGTCAGGATGGAGAGTTAAATCCTATAGCTGCTTATTTCTGGTTTGTGGTTTACTGTGGATAACTGAAAACATGGAAAGTAAACCAAAAAGAAGGTAAGATCTCTATGGTGATACACAAATATTATTTTCTGACATATTTGGAGCCACCAGTTCGACTCATTCTAGCATGACTGAAGTTCTCATAGTAGGAGCCCTGATTCCTCTGGATACTAGAAGGTGGTCAATTCTTTACCACATACATCACTCCATCTCCAAATCAAGCATCATAGCATCTTCCATTTTCTTTTTCCAGTCCTTCTCTCTCTGTCTCCCTTGGCATGTTTCTTTCTGTTTTTATCTGATTGTATCCTCATGTCACCTTCCCAGCAAGGAACCACCTATTGTGCCTTAATAATTTCAACTTTTGATCTTCCCAGGATTAACAAGAGGTTGCCCAGTTACATTGCCAGCTTTCCTCTTTGGAGAACATTTTCTTGGCTATAAATTTCAGAGTTTTAACAATATGGCTATACTGACAAATTCTCAAATCCCCAAATTCTATTTGCTTGTTTTTAATCTATATTGTTGTTCCTATATTTTGCTATTATCAGCCAGAAGAAGTAGGATGTACCTTCAATTTCTTTGGTTAGGAAAGATCTCCTCATTTAAATACTCAAGGTCCATTGCGTGTTTTGCTTTCTCAACTAATCTTTCAGGCTTTATGTAACAAAAATTATTTTTCCTCAAATTTCCACTGAGCAAGCTGTTCCTTGCTTCCTTCTGAGATTTCCCCAGCATTTCTTAGCATTGGTGTTTCTACCTAGTCAGGTATTCTCTAAAATAATTTATTTTTTTATTGAGATTTTGTATTTAGGGAATCTTTTATGGTAAATTGTTTAACATATGTATTTTTGCCAACGGTTTACTCAAAACAAATTAAGTTTCATTATACTTCTCAAAATTAGTTCTGTTCAATCTGGCTGTGTGTAGATGAAAAGGCTGGGGAGTTGACTCTGTGAAACTAATGACAGGAGACTGAAGTTGAGTGTTTCTTTTTTTCCTTTTCAGGAACAGATACTTTCTTTTCTGTACTTGACACGTTGTAATTATGTGAGCTACATCATCTGTCACAGGTCCTCTGAGATTCCAGACTCTGTTTCTCACAGTAATAACTTACTCCCCACGTCCTTTCTTGTCTCTCTCACACTATCTTACAAGTGGAGTCAAAACAAATATATTATTGTATTTTTGTGTCAGCTTCTACTCCTGGGCTAACCCTAGAAAGATCACACGGTTTAATGAACTTATGTGTTATAATTTAAAACATATTTTGTAACATTTATTCATATTAAGTGAGGGTTTTTCATTTCTGTCTCCCTCTCCCTCCTTCCCTCCTTCCTTCCTTTTCACCTCTCTCTCTTTCTCTCTCTCTCTTTCTATCTTCCTTTTTTAATTGTGCAATACTGAGAATTAAAATCAGGGTCTTTACAGTTAGTAAAGGGCTGAAGATCCTATCTGTGATTATATTATACTTGTGTTTGTATTCTGAGATGGCATCTTACTAAGTTGCTAAATATTGTATTGGTGGAATTATAGGCATACCTGACTTCTTTCCCCACTTTAGAGATACAAGAGACACAGTTTGGATTCTTTGTTAGTTTATTTTGCAATTCATACATTTGAAACATACAATATATTTATTCTTATTATTCATGTGTTTAAGGTACTGTCTTTGTACCCTAGGACATAGCAGGTAAAGTGAGAACAATCCTTTATTAGGAAACTCACTGACTAATGATAAGGAAATATTCTTTAAAATTCACAAATTGTGTGCTGTGAGAATGCAAGTAGAGTCCAAAATGTAAAGAAAGCCTCCTGGAGAAAAAACATTTAAGAAAATTTGAAGAATACTAGGCTTGGCAAGAGAGAGGGAAAGAGAAGCATTCCAAGTACAGAGCTGAAACAAGAAAACTCCATTATAATAATACTAGTAAAAAAATCAAATAACTAAGAAAAATTCTTGTTGTGATAATAAGTTAATACATCATATAATGCCATGTGATTAGAGTGATACAGTATTGCTCATATTAGAAAAGACAAAACGTTTTATTTGATTTTCTTTCTTAGATGCAAAGGAAATTTACTAAGGTTATTTATTTTGTTTTATTATGGAACATATACCTAACATAAAAATTACCATTTTAGTCAATCTTAAGTGAAGAGTTGAGTAGAATTAAGAATCTTTCAAAACTGCATACTCATTACATAATAATTCCCCACTTCTACCTCAAGTCAAACCCTGGAAACCATCATTCTGCTTTCTGTTTGAATATATTCTATTTCATTAGCCATCTCATAAGCATAGAATTATGAGTTTTTCTTCCTGTGACTGGTTTAGTTAATTTTGTAGTGTATTTATAGATCACCTATGTTGAAGAATGTGTTCTAGTTTCCTTCCTTTAAGGCTGCATAATATTGCAGTATTTGTATGTACTACATTTAATTTTCATTCATTTATGGTGAATTTATTCATTCATTCAATTAATTCATTCGTTTAATTTATTGATTCATTATGAGTAACTTAGGTTACTTTCAGTTTGTGACCATTGTGAATAGAGTTGCTGTAAAATAGGTTTACAAAAATATTTTCAAGTCCCTCAAATCAATTATTGTGTTTGTATATCCAAAGATACAAGGACTGGCTCACATGATAATGTTATTTCTAATTATGTATTTGATCAATTTTGATACTGTTTTTCAAACAGGCATAGCATTTTACATTACTATTGGTAGCGCAAAAGTTTTCCAATTACTCCACATCCTTGAAAAAGATCATTATATTCCTTATTTTAAAAGCATAATTATACTAGTAGGATGCAACATGTCATTGTGCTTTGGATTTGCATTTTCTTAATGATTTGTGATGTTGAGTATCATTAATGTGCTTTTTGACTATTTGTATATCTTCTTGCCCCTTTAAGTCCTCTGCCAAATTTTAGGATTTTTGTTATCATAAAATTAATTATTCTGGTTATTAACAAGATGTATGATTTGCAAATAAATTATCCCATTCTGTAGGTTATCTTTTCATATTATGTACCATGTTCTTTAACAGAGAAATTATAAAAAACTGTTGATACAGTTCAATATCACTATCCTTGTCTGGCTTGGTCTTTGGGTTTCAGAGTCATGAAGTCATTGCCACATGAAGTTTTCCTTCTGTTTCTTTTAAAAATTCCACATATTAATGTTTATAATTAGGTACCTGATTTATCATTCTATGGGATATGCTATGTCCCCCCAAGTCCTCATATAATTTTGATGGGGCTGAGTTATTGGTTTGTTATTGGTTTGTTAATTGACAATGTGAGCGCTGTGCTCACCCAGGGGTGGAGCTGACATACAGTGTAAGGGAAGGCGGGTCTTCCGCTTTTGCCCCTTCCTCTCTCTCTTGCCAGTGCGCCTTGCTGCTCACGGCTGCCATGAAAGACAGCCCTGCCCTGCCACGCTGCATTGGAGCCAACTTAAGTATGGACTGAAACTCCTGAGAAACTGTAAGAATAAACCTTTCCTTCCCTAATTTTGGGCGTCAGGTATTTTGTCTCGGCAATGAGCGAAAAGTAACCAAGACAATCATACTTGATTAGTAAATTTTAGTTCATCAATACAGTCTAGGGTCAGGTACCAAGTTCTTTGTTTTATATGTAGATAGCAAGTTTCTCCAATGCCATCCATTGATATTGGGAAGTTTTGATCAAATGGAGGAAATAATCTATTGCATATTTTGAAAAAGATAAGCTTGGTTTTTCTATAATTGAAGGTAAAGTGGTAACAAAATAAGCAGCTAGGAATGTGTACAGTAGTCTCACAAGAAAAGATCGAAAGATGTTCATAAAAATGAAGGTAAAGTGGAAGGGACAGACAACATTTATTTTGGAGTAAAATATGCATAATTTAATGGGAATGTTCTTCTAGATGAGAAAGGAGAATGTACAAACAAAGCTATATAATTCTAAAATCAGAAAAAAGTATATGTATAGTAGAACATTTGGTAAAAAAGAAATATTTAAAAGATTTGAGTATCACCAGAGGATTTTAAAATAATTCAGTTTTAGGCATATTAAATATGAGACATATATATAGACTACTCAGGTGACTGTGTATGAGAGAACTTCCTATGATATTGTGGCAGAACATTTTCAATAAATTATTTTATATCTGTGTCATTGCTGATATTTCAAGGTTTTTGTTCCATCTCCTTTCTTTTTTTTTTTTTTTTTGCGGCACCAGGGGTTGAACTCACAACCTCGAGCCTGTCAGACAGGCACTTAAGTCACTGAGCCAAACTCCCAGCCCTAAGGTTTTTGTTCTAATGGGAAGTATCTTATTTATCTTTTGAAATATTCTATGTAATATTTTTTGTACTTAAAATAACTACTGTGAATTGTAAGATGGATAAAAGTGAAGAAAATACAGAACTCAGATAAATAAGTTTCTAAGAATATATTTTCTTAATTAAAAATGTGCAAAGGAAGCTAGTCTTGACCTAATAGAATTATTAATTTAGTATGGTAGAAAGATACAAGATTTAATGAAAACATAGAATACATTCAAGGGAAATGATAGTATTGGGAACTCAGATAAAGAACTCACACATCTATCTTTGTGAGACAGACTAGAAAATTCTTCCTGGAAAAGTTGTCATAGTGCATTAGACAAAATCTATTATATTTTTTGGCAAATGGAGAAAGAAGATAGAAAGCCATATGGGGAAATAAATTACATTGTACACAATCATATACCTCTCAATTTTAAAATAAAGAAAAAAATTTAGTCTGTATTTTTACCCAAAGCATGAAATTATAATAATGTTTATGGTAACTTGATCAAAGTTGTTGTTAGATTCATATATATATATATATATATATATATTTAAATATCATCATCTTAACTTTTGATAAACAAAGTTTTATAAATTCAAATTTCTTATATGGATTTTTATAGGGTAGTAACTGTTGTAATAACTGCATTTTGTCATACTGCAATTTAACAAAAGGAAATGAAATTTATATTTCAGGTATTTTAAATTTATAAGCCACTGAGGATGTGAATTATTCTTCTGTTTAGTTGTTAGACAATTTTAAAAGTTTCAGCCAGACAATTATTTAATGGTATTTAAGTATCTTCTTTATATTTCAACACAATCCAGTGTACTACATGGTAGCTATCTCCCTGTGACTTTGTCCTTTTAGCCAGGTCATGCATCGCTTGCTTGTATCTATTTCTCAAACAATACAAAGAGAGCAGTCTTATAGTTTGTAGAGACATGAGAATGTCTGATAAAGACAGAGGCAGTTTAACCAGAGATATTTAGCAATAATTAGAAAGAAAGATGCTTGAATTACAAAGAAACACTTTCTTTTATAATTTTATAGTAAGATGTAACTCATAAACCTATGGCAATAAAGGAAGATTAAAAGACATAGTGAAATAAAAATTATATTTATGAGGAAATAAAAGAACAAATTCATGGAAAGATGTGAAAAATGGAAAAGTTTTAAATAAACTACATTTTTTGGAGGAAAAATGGTCTTGAGAATTGCATTCATGGTGGGCATAACATAGGGTGAACAAGTATATCAGTCAGTGCTTACAAGAGAAGCAATCTTAATGCAGGATACAAAAATATATAAAAATTTACAAGGTTTTCTTACAATGGCTACACACAGAATCAGGTGTCAAAGTGTGCAAAAGACTTGTCTTCTGGCTGGAGATCTAAAGGTTCTGATCAAAGGCCTGGAACTCACTGTAGTGTCCTATGCAAGTCCACTTCAGGAGGCTGAAGGGTCTAGGATGGAAGCCTGAAGGCCCTGTTCTGGAGACTGAAGAGACTTTTCTTGAAGCAAGGAGATGACTTCCAAGGTGAAGGTAAAGACTAGATCTCCTCTGAAGCAAGACATTTTTCTTGGTTTCCCTTTTATACTGTTAAGATAAGAAAACCGCATGGTGAGTCTTCTGTTTTCAGTAAATCCCCTCAGTCACACTCAGAACTATGCTGCTCCAATCTTAATAGACATGAAAAACCAAATGAACAATAATATAGTTATAATGGGGCCCTAACATCCCATTGTCACAAAGAGACAGATCAACCCAAACAAAAAATCAGGAAAGAAATAACAGAACTGAATCAAACTTGTGAACTAATGGACCTAGTAGATGTATACCGAGTGTTCCACCCAACAACATCAGAATACACCTTCTTTTCAGCTGCACATGGATCATTCTCTAAAATAGATCACATACTAGCCCACATAACATGCTTAAGTAAATGCAAAGAAGTTGAAATAGTTCTATGCATATTATCTGACCATAGCACAATAAAATTGGAAATTAATGACAAAAAACCCCACAAGAACTACATAAACACACATGAAAGATAAATAACACTTTCCTAAACAATCAATGGGTCACAGAAGAAATTAAAGAAGAAAATAAACAATATCTACAATCAAACAAAAATGCAAATACAAATTATTAGAAACTTAGGGACACAATGAAAGCAGTCCTGAGAAGGAAATGTATAGCACTTAACTCCCACATCAGAAATAATGGAAAGACACAAATAAACAACCTAATACTGCACCTCAAACTATTAGAAAAAGAAGACAAGTCAAGCCCAAAGCCCAAAGAAGGGAGGAAATTATAAAGATCAGAGCAGAAATTAATGCAATTAAAACTAAGAAAACAATACAAAGAATTAATGAATCGAAGTCACAACTACAAACATACTCAGCCACCTCACTTTTGAAAGGGGCCAAACATGTACACTGGAAGAAAGATAGCCTCTTTAATAAGTGGTGTTGGAAAAACTGACATACCATATGCCAGAAACTAAAACTAGATCCATGTTTATCACCATGGACTAAACTAAAGTCAAAATGGATCAAAGATCTAAATAGTAAAACAGAGAAACTAAATCTGCTGGAAGACAAAGTAGGGAAAAATCTTGATGACATAGGAGTAGGTAGAGAGTTCATGAACAAAAATCAAACTGCACGGGAAATACTTTCCAGAATCAACAACTGGGATCTTGTCTTACTAAAATGTTTTTTTCATGTCAAAAGAAATTTCCAACAGAGTGAAGAGAAAACCCACAAATTGGGAAAATATTTTTGCCAACTGTTCCTCAGACAAAGGATTTCAATCTAAAACATATAAAGAATTATAAAACATCATGTCCCCAAAATTCAAGGACTGAGTCCAAAAATGGGCATCTGAGATGAATACACACTTCTCACAGGAAGAAATACAAATGGTAAATAAATATATGAAAAAATGTGCAGCATCAATGGTCATTCGGGAAATGCAAATTGAAACAACACTGAAATTTCATTTCACTCTAGAAACAATGGCCAAGATCAAGAAATCAGTCAAGAACAAATGCTGGAGGTGCTGTGGGTAAAAAGGAACTCTTCTCCACTGTTGGTGGGAGTGTAGGCTGGTACAACCGTTGTGGAAATCAGTGTGGAGATTTCTCAAGAAGCTAGCATTAGGGATTCCGTTTGACCCAGCTATCCTGCTTCTGGGCGTTTTCCCAGAAGAATTGAAAACATCATACCACAGTGATATTTGTGCACCCATGTTTGTAGCAACCCAATTTGTTATAGCCAGATCTTGGAAACAACCCAAGTGTCCATCAATCAAGGAATGGATAAAAAAGATGTGGTATTTTTATACAATGGAATACTACTCAGCTATTAAGAAAGATTGCATTGAGACTTTTATAAGTAAGTGGACATGACTTGAGACCATACTCATAAGTAAGATATTGTCTCCCTAGTGTAAGAAACTGAAAAAGTATATATGATCCAAAATCCACAATAAATACTATGTAAGGGTAAAAAACTGCTCAAAGAGCAAAAGTAATTGGGAAGGGAAAAGGGGGAAAGAGGGAAGGGAAAATGAAAAAAATATAAATCTGTATATATGTATATGTAAGATAAAAATGAGGATACTTCTGAATGCATTAGTTATTGAGAAAGAATGGTTAATATTCATGATTAGATTAATTTTACATGTCTATATCTATTAATGTAAACAACCATTTTGAAGATAACGATACGCAATATTGCAACCATTGTCAAGTTTCTATCATCCTGTTTTGTAAACCTATAATGTTACTGTGGTGCATTTGCTCTCGTCATTTGTTTGTCTCTTGCTTTTTGTCTTTCTTATATGTGTCTTTTTTTTTCTTAAATAAAAAAATAGGAAATGGAGGATAGAAAGATGTTTCACATATGGTTCCCTTGTGATTTTGAATTTTTCTGTTCTCTCATTTCCTATTTGGGTTTAGAGAAATCACCCAAAGATGTCACAGTGTTAGAATGTGACAAAGGAGATAAATACAGATAGGTGGGATTTTTTAAGCGAGATGT
The DNA here is from genome assembly GCA_004363535.1 of Dasyprocta punctata. NCBI lineage: Eukaryota > Metazoa > Chordata > Mammalia > Rodentia > Dasyproctidae > Dasyprocta > Dasyprocta punctata. The sequence goes on along the minus strand of RJWM01008027.1, from coordinate 62,046 downwards.
CTTGCTTGCTCTTGTTATATATTGCTGTGCAATAAAATAGCCATACTAACTAGTGAGTTAAATGGATGCAGTTAATTTTATCTCACATTCCTATGAATTCAATCAGCAGTTCATTTGTTTTATGTGGGGTTAGCTGACTGTTGGGTTGGTAGAGTCCTCCCGAATGTCTTCATTTACATGGTCGCCAGCTCATGTGAAAGATGTAGAGAACCTTGGGAAGAACTGCAGACCAAGCATCTTATTTCTCTACACATGGTCTTTTGCATGTAGATGCTCAGATTTTGTCACAGTGTCCTCTGTGCTTTCCTACCCAAACACTTGAAATGGTCAACAGGAAAGTTGCAGAACTCTTATGGCCCTACTTTATAATTGAAACATTGTTACTCCTCCTTATTTATTTACTCAAAATAAGTCACCGAATAAAGGCAAATACAAGAAGAAAATGAACTCTATTTTTTAAAAGAAAGGGTCATGTAATTTCTAGTCATCTTTAATTCTACTCAGTTTATTCTCAGTTTAAAAACTATTTAAAATCCTTCCACATGTAAATAATATTTAATCCTCCCCATATCCTAATGGTTTCTCCCTATTACAATTTGCAATTTAGTTTCAAGTTCAAGTCATTATTATTTAAATACAATTACATGTGGATGAAGCACTGCAGAAGTCTTCCATGAATGAGCACATGAAATTAAATAATATATTATTTGTGCACAAATACCAAATTTACTAACAGACCACACTTATCATTGTAATAGATACAGAACTTAGGGCCTTATATCTCCTTTCTTGGTAGATATTCAACAGATATTTCTCCTTCTGTCCATTGATACTATTCAGAGATAACAGGAAATGGTGAAGTATGTGTATTAGTTTCATGTTTATGTGTGTGTATCTGTGTGTATGTATCCGTAAGAACATGCCCATGTGATGTGAAGTAATGAGACAAAAATTTGCAATAGTTACCAGCAAAGGCATCATTATCCGGGTAAATTTTTTAGTACAGAACTGAAGGAAGTAAAGTAGTAAGTCATGTAGAAATTTTATGACAGAAATAAGAGAATTTTTAATGCCTCACAACAATACAGGTGAAGGGTGTTGATAAATTTGAACCATGCAATAAAATTCTGGATATTTTTGAAAATATATTTTTTGATGGCTGACATAGGACAATGGGAAGAAAGAGTTGAAAATGACAATAATATTTTCATGATGAATAGGAAGAATGAAGTTGTCCTTTACTAATTCAGGAGAAAATATACATGAAAAACAAATGTGGGGAGGGAGTAAAAAGAACTAGTTTTAGATATATTAAGTTCACAAATTATTTTTTCAATGGAAACTGTCAACCATAGTAGGCATTTGGACATTCAAACCTGAAACTCCAGTTCACTTCTGGATAATCACTGAAATAAAAAGAGGACAAAGGTTTTGCATTGGTAGAATTTTCCTGCAGCCTTGAGAGAGTCATTTAAGTGGGGTAGCAAAGATAAAAATCTGGTTAGAGCTTATTCAGTCAGAGTGGAAAGAGGGAAATGGGAAATGTTGCATTTTGACAACTTTCTATCTATAGCAAGAAGCTTTGCCATTCCTGCTGATGCTCTGGAGCAGATTTGTAAATTTTTAATAGCATGCCATCACAAAGAAATTTTGCTCATTGTCTTATTCATCAAGAACATTCTGATTTTATGATCTAGAGGACCTATCCATATGTGAGGAAGCTAAACAAGTTCAAAAATGAGTGAGAATTACATCCTAATATGGAACTGATATTGCATTATAAAATATTCAATCAAAATCCTTGTTCAAAGTAATTCTGATATTTTAAGAAGACTTATCTGAAAATAAAGCTGCCTGATTGAAGGTCAAAAAGCTTAATCTTTTATAAAAATTTTCTTTTTAAATCTCTCACTAGCTTAGAATAGTCTCAAATCTGGTAGTGGAAAGAAAGTTTGGAATTAAAATATTAAGAAAGGAAGAGGTCATTTCTGCTCTTCATTTCCTTTGACAGAAATAGAAGTATATTTCAACTAATTAGTCCATTGTGTGAGTGGACACACTGAATGGAAGTTAACTGCTGCTTAAAATGGAATGGATGATTCAGTACTTTTGGAATTGTTTGAGATTGGGATCATAAGTAAAAGTTATTTATACTGAGGTCTTTCGATTTGGTAAATTCATACTGGGTTTTTCAGTGGTTTTTATGTAATTGAGATGGAAAATTATCAATGTTGAGTTTATATAACCTTTGGAACTTTTTGTGTTAGACACAGGGATCCTTTGAATATGCTACTTTCCTCTAACTTCTCAATATTTCCAAACTGAAAAGTTATTAAGCCATCTTCCTCCTACAGTTATGTGGTTTAAAATAGTCTTTGTTCAGTTTTGCTTTTGACCATTGTCACTCTTACTCACCAAAGTGCACTGGTGAATAATATCACTTATTTTAAACTTGGCGGCAATTTTCTTCCTAAATATTAAATTAGAATAAACTATTGCGTTTCAAGTTTGTTCAGTCTTTTACAAAAGAATTTTGTGAGAAAATTAGTTTTATTTTGTTTAAGGAAAAAAGTCGGTATCTATCCATAACATAGTAAAGAGAATATATGCCTACAAAAACTGAAACAATCTTTCTTAGTACCAAATATTACATATCTTCAACATACTTGACTCTGAAATACACAGAACTAATGTTCTCATCTTTCCTCTTAAAATTATTTTGTATTTCAGTTTATATATATGCTGAATCCCTTCAATATAAGAAAAACAAGAATAATGAAAATAAAAGCAAGTACTAAACATTGCCTTAAACACTCTATGGATAGTAGATTCTGAAAAATATCTTACTTTTTCTAAGTGACTTGTTAATTGATTTTTAGATTGAAGGAATTTTAGTACCTAGAATAGTGAAAGAATTTTGTCCTGGGGAAAGGAAGTAGATATTGGATAGAAGAAGTTGTTTTCTGAATGTATTTATTTTTTTTTTAGCAATAGCTCTGAAAGTGATCACCGAATTTACTCAACTATATTTTACGTAGGCATTTTTCTCAAGTACTGGGCATGATACATTTTCATAATGTTATGTACTGATTGAGATGCAGTAAATATACATTTTTGGTTGATAAATATTGTGACAGCCACAGTTTTGTCTTTCAAAAATTTTTTGGATAGAAATGAAATTAGTGCAATGCAAAAGGTATATAGAAATGCAGGTCGTTATAGGCAATAATAAAATTCACTTAAAATATGGATGTCTCATTCGAATTATGAGTGAAGCATTGTAAGGAGACAGCCTCCCGAGTATGAGATGATGGCTGAGTCCTCAAGAACAGGAAAAGAATTGTGCAAGAAAAGTTCATCTTTAAAAGCTTAAGAGTTGACACAGGGAATGGTACCTTCCGGTATAGGAGGAAACTGAATATCGCTGTAGTCTACTATTTTACCTAGGAGTAAATGTTAAAGTGGGAAGACTAACTAAGATGAAAATGCTTGCGAGAATCCTTATCAACCCAAGTAGGAGGGACTTTATACATAAAGAAATGGATACAGCAGAAATCTTTTAAAGTGAAGATTAACATATTGAGTCTAATTATTCTGGAGGGCTAGATAGTGACTCTTCCATGGGAATAATTAAATGGCCAAGGATAATTTGTTACCTAGCTTGTGTTGAATGTTCATGCATACCTGACTTAAATATGAATTGTGATCGATGGAAATATATATGTGTTTATATATATGTGTGTTACTGTAAAACTCTGTTCACATTAATCCTCTTCAAGATGCTCTTTTTCACTTTAAAATGCATTTATCTCATCATTTTTGTCACTTTCTTAAGCGGTTCTGCATGTTCTCTATTATGAGTGTCTTTAGTGGCTCTGTTGTGGCTTCTTTGATATCTTGAATCATTTAAAAATGTGTACATTTCCTGGTCATTTAGACTTTGGGGAAGAGGAAGAAGTTGTAGGGTGCCATATCCACTCAGTAAGCTGGATAAGAACAGAGTGAAATGTTTATATGAGCCTGTTTTTCTGTACATTGACTGGCACTCAGCAGCAGCATCCACAGTATTTTACTTAATCACACATTCCAAAGACACTCCTGAAAGATAAGTTCCAGAATTGCTTCAGAGAGTGCAAAAACAATGAGAAATGTGTGTTTAAAGTGAAGGACAGTATTTTGAGAGGAATTAATGGCAATAATTTTTATGAAGTTTTTTTTATTTAAATATATCCTGTATCTTTCTTTCTTTCTTTTTGGTATGGGAATTGAACTCAAGACCTTATGCTTGCCAGGCAGGCACTTTGCCCCTGAGCTATATGCCAAGCTATCCTAAATCTTTCAATCAATGATTGCTACATGAAGGAGAAATTATTCAAATTATAGATAATGATGTATCTTTATCTGCCACCACCTGTGCCGGAAAACTGAAAACTTACTATAAATATTTTGTGTTGCTCATTTTAAGAATAATTATAGTTTAAAAAGGAGTTAAAGGTTGTTTAGTGTGGTATTTTCAGGTTTATTACTTCTGAAAGATCAAAAGCAAAATTGCATTAAGGTTGTTATTTTATTTTTCCTTCCAGAAAAGGTAGAGAAAGGGATCGAACAAAGGGAGTACCTACCTGTGTCACCCCAATTTTTAAGCAGGTACTTCTATACCACTGCTTAATAAAAAAAGATGATCAAGCTTGAAAAGAAACTTTTTTCTTACTTTAGTATATTTTTTGTTGAGATATAGATGAACCCTAAATAAAAACAGAATTGAACCTCCATTTTAACTTGATATGAGTTTAGACTAGGAGAGACTGGAAGAAGAAAAGCATGAGAGAAATAGCTTAAAAGTCTTGCAGTCTCTTATTATGTCTCTGAAGATACAATTGAAAGGGACTGGTGCCTAAACATCTCTTTCAGTGAAATACAAAGTAGAGTCCTTAGTAGGGAGGGACACCTGTTCAACAATACCTGAAATATGCTATCAAATTACATGTTTAAAATGTCATATTACAAGATTCATCTGTTGGTGCACTGTTTTATTTCTTAAGTGTGTGACTATTGTATATTAGAACCATATAAGACAAAATAATAAAATATAAGTGAAAATGAACAAGGATCAGAAAATACATGAATTAAAGAAAAGTTTCTTGGTATAGAAGGAAGATGTATCATAATTATAAGGAAAACAATGTTGCATGAAATTATTATATGTATGATTTTGAATATTCTTGTAGTCAAAAAGAAAAAGAAAAAAATTTGCAATTTTCATTGTTAATAAAGAAGTAATGAGCTAGTTCTCTGGGGGACAGTTTTACTTGTCATGGAGCTATAAATATTTTTTGTTGCATCTCTCCTTTGTAAGAAATTCTAAAAATGAAAATTATTTATAAAAATTTTCTATTACATTTTATAGCAAAAGTTTTTGAGTTTTCTGAGAACAATGGTGACTCAGATCATTTTTTCCCACTGTAGCAGGGAGACCGTCATTACTACTTATGACAAATATACTTCTGTCCACTGTCAGATCTAGCCAAAAGACCATCCTTTTAGATTTGGGCATTATCAAAAGAATCCTCTTTTAATTCTCATTTAAAACTTTTGTAACATGGATATGGTTAGCTATAGTAGTCATAGTGTGAATAAAATCCACTTCAGTATCTTGCTTGCATATTACCTTTGAAGAAAAAAAGGAAGGAAAAATAAAAATGTATTTATTGTTAATGGCATTGTTATGGATTACAAACTGGTGGTCAACTTGACACCAGTTGAATTGGTTCAGCTGGTGTTGAGTTAAAGATGCTCCACCTGAAGAAAGGTGCCAGCATAAATAGGGACGTGGAGAAGAAGAGCCAGGCGTTGTGGGTTCTTCCAAGAGTTGCTGTTGGAGCCGCTGGTTCTCCCTGGAGGTGCTTGTCACGCTGGCTTCTCCAATGTGGATTCGGCCATTATCGTCGGATGAGCTCGGGACCTTATCGGTGAGAGTGGCTGTGGTTCATGTTGTGGGAGCTCTGCTCCTCACACTGTGCATCACTTCCTGGCTCTGGAGGGGAGGCTATGTGCTGGAGAACCTGGTCACGCTGGGCTTCCTGACCTGTGCTCAACTGTTCTCCATCGTCGGAGGAGCGCGGGACCTTGTCGCCGTTGGGGATGGCTGTGGTGCTCTTCAGGGCAGCCCCGCTTCTTCTTTTGAGCGTGACTTCTCGGCTCCTATGTAGAACCCTCAACCCACTGCACAGCTCCTTCACCCTGCTGGCATAGACTTTCTAGTTCCACCACTGACCTGTGGCCTTCCCAGCACAGAACCATAAATAAACTGGCGTGAGCCCTTATTGGG
>RJWM01008027.1:0-55618 GCA_004363535.1 Dasyprocta punctata | reverse complement strand
GCATTAATAATTTAAATTGCCTTTTTCATGAATAAAATGTTTCCTGTTGTATAATTGGTGTTAGAGAGTTTTCTCAAATTTTTCTTTTTAAAAAATAACACAAAAAAATCCCTATTGGTGTTTATCCAAATGAAGTGTAAATGTACACCCTCACACAAACCTGTATACAGACATATAAAAAAGTTTTATTTATAATGGATAAAACTTGTGTATAACAAAAATATTCTTCAGTAGGTGAATATACAAAGTATGGTACACTGAAACAATGGAATTTTATTCAAAACCAAACAGATATGTGCTAGCAATCTCCATTTTCTATTCTTGCTTCTCTAAAATATACCATTCACAGAAAGATCAATGGTTTCAATGAAAGTAGAAATTGAATTTTGTCCTGTCTTCTGCTGAAAATTCTCCATTTGTATATCTCATGCCATTTAGAAAAAAATTCCCATTAATTACCAGATTTGATAATATTATATCTGATTCTCTCCTACTTGACATCAGAAATTTTATCTTCTTCAACTCTTCCCTCCTCCCACCAAGGTTCATGCACTAGTTTCATTTGTCTTAATAATCTTTCTCTAACCTTTGCTACCTCTATGCTATGCAGGACTCACTGTAAATATGGTCTTCAGGGAGATGTCATCCTTAACATTAAATATAAAGCAGTGTCTGGTTCTTCCTTGTTAATATATATATACATATATATATATATATATATATATATATATATATATATATGCATGGTTGTATTTTATGATGGTGTTTGTATAATACTTTTTATTCATTTACACACAGACACATATCATCTTGAATTCTTTTTACTTTTTCCCCTTTTTTCTTCCCTTATTTAACTTTTGACCTTAAAAAAAAAAACTAATTTATCAAAGTGTTTGTTTTGGCAAACAACAACAAAGAAAGACAAATCATCTCAACTATAAAATATAATCAATGTTTGCCAAATAGATGAATGCATATGCTCAAAAGTCACACTTAATACAAAAAATATCAGAAAGCAGTAATATGAAAAAATAAGTCTTCTTATCAATAATTTCTCAAGGAGAAAACACACCATCAGAAAATTTTACTTTTGCTTTTATATTTTATTCTGAATGTATTTAATACAGCAATTCTTAATGTACAGGACTGAAACTCCAGTCACAGATAATATACTTCATATCACTACTTTCTGTTGCATTAGATTGATGTAAATTATATGAACTAAAAATGTATAATGTATAGTTTGTGAAATTTTGAAATCAATCAGCCTGACAACTTAAGGAAATGTGAATCCTCTTTTCACTAAAAGCATATACTCAGGTATAAAGCACGCTAAACCTTTCAAACCATTCAAAGTGTTCACATCCTTGATCAATAAACCCAAGATCTAACAAGATAAATTGCATATTATTTTAAACAATTCTCTATAAAATTAAAAAAAAATTTAATTTGTGTTTTTAAGTAGTAACTTTACACATACATTATCTGTCAATAGCAGTAATATGTATTATTACAAATTGAACATAGATCTATATAAGTAAGCACAAAATTTCTTCAACAGATAGTAAATGTTTTTGCTATATGCACTGCATTAAACCTAGAGGACATGAAAAGGGAAGGAAAAATAGTTCAATAGTTATAATCCATAAATCAGACTAATATATACACATGTAAATTTGAAAGAATTAAATACATATATTTGTTTTATGCACAGGGGATTTTAGTACCACAGGAAAATATTGGCTCAGCTAAAATCATTGGAACATTTGAAGGTGTTCTATAAAGCCTCCTGAATTGATTTTTAAATAGGCTGAAATTTTAAAAATAAAATGAGGGAAGAATTACACATACAGAGGCTCGGATAAATCAAGGAGTATGGAAAAGAAAAATACATGCTCATCATAGATGATTATAATTTTTATTAAAAAATAAATTTTAGCTTTTGTAAATGGTCATGTTTTTAAATTTCAAAATTAATTCCGAAGTAAACACAGCAGTGTATGGACTGGGAGGCCATTGGTACCTTAAGTAGTTAGTAATAATAGTATAATTGTAGGGATATGTATTTCAGATAGATCACTCTGATGCCATTTGGAGAATGCATTGGGAATATACCTGTAATTAGGACTGAAATAAGAAAGCAAATGACCTAGTTCTTATTGAAATTCATATAGCCTTAAGTAGATTAGTAGTTGTTCTAATATAAATTAGTTTGCTAAGTCTGTCATAACAAAGTGACACAGACTAAAAGCCTTAAAAATTAGAAATTATTTCCTCACAATTCTAGAGGCTAGAAGTCAAAGATCAAATTGTTGGTTGGGTGAGTTTCATTCTGTGGTCCTTGCTAGAAAATGACTACCTTCTTCCAGTTTCTTTGCATGGCTTTCCCTAATGTATTCTAATTTTTTATATGAATATCCATCATATTAGATTAGAATCCAAGCCAATTACCTTCTTTAACCTTAATTACTTTTCTAAAGACTGCATTACCAAATAAAGTCACATGCTGAGAATTGGAGGACAGGATATCATTACATGAATTTAGAGTGACACAACTGAGTTTAAAACATATTAAATGTGACAAATTTAATAGATACCTAGATAACGAGGATAAGTGGGAATAATGGTTAAATTTTGGTCATTTTTTGTATTTGTACTATTGCAACCACATAGCTCTCTCTCATCCTTTCCCTTTTATAATATTGATGGATAGATAGATAATCTCATTAATATAATATTTTCAAATTACAACTACAGGACTCTTAAAGGTAAATGATTCTCCCTATGGAACAGGGTAGTAAATCCTGGGTTGTAATAAAATCAATAGACAAGAAGAATGACTTCTACTTTAGTTCTCACTGTAGATACATTTTAGAATCACAGAGAGCCTTTAAATATATATTTATGCAAAGGTGTCTAAGTTACTTTTTCATTGCTGGGCCAAAATATTCAACACCCAAAATTTAAAGACAGAAAGCTTTATTACAGCTCGCAGTTTGTAGTGGTTTCAGTCAATAATAGGCTGACTCCAAAGCAGTAACTCATGGCAGAAGGCCATTTCAGAGGAGAAAGAGTCCATGGTACGGGAGGCAGGAAACAGAGAAACAACAGTTTCAAGACTTCCTTTCCATTTTATTTTATCTAAGCTTCAAGCCTATTGGATGATGCCACCCACAACCAGGGTGAGTTTTCCAGCATTCGTACCTAGAACTATGCTAAATGAATCAGTGGAATACTTTAGTTATCACACACCCTTAATCCATATTCACACATCCCAGATCCAGACACCTTCAAAAAGCCCCACCTATGTTCATATGAAGTATTGGGAGAACATCTAGAAACAGGTCATAATGTGAGGGTTTGAGTCAGGACTATTCAATATATTGTGGACCTGAGTCACAGAAGTTTTTAAAATTTCCCCAAATTATGACAATTTACAGTGTGGATTAAGACATTAGACTAGAGGAATGGTGAAAAGAGAAAGGCAACCATGTAATATTGCAACTGGAATAAATTTGGAACAAGTGAAATTTGTCAAATTTTAGAGTGTAAGTGGGAATCAAAATAGATTAAGCAGCTGGGTGTAGTATCACACAATTTTAATCCCAGCACTCGGGAGGTCGAGGCAGGAGGATCATTGTAAGTTTGAGACCAGCCTGGGCTACAAAGTGAGTTCGAACTGCATAGTGAGACCCTGTCTCAAAAAATAGGATCAGGGATTTAGCTCAGTGTCTTTATGCCTTCCTGGCAGGCATGAGGTTGTGAGTTCAATCCCCAGTACAAAAAAAAAAAAATAGATTAGGCAAGTAAAATCTAAGGGAAAAGATCTCAGAAGATTGTTTGTACAACTGAGATCCTAGGCAAGTACAATTTCAAAAGAATGATAGTGATTATTTTATTTTAACAACTGATAGTCTGTAATCTCAGGTTGGATTCCACATTATAAGAGTCAACCAAATACCCTTGTTACTGTTATGTATGCGTGCACAAAAGTGTTTGCATGCATGTAAGAATATACTAATATTATGTAAATTTAATATTAAACCTTCTACAGTCATCAAGATTATACAGTGCACCACAAGATGAAAGCAGATATAAACACTTGCAATACAGAAGTAAAGGGGATCAAACAGACAGCCAAAGCAAAGTCCAAAATCAGTCAGTATTAAGCCTAACCTAACTTTACCATTCTTTTTATGATTTTTTTCTTTTTTTGATACCGGGGATTGAACTCGACCTTGCACTTGCCAGGTAGGTGCTTGTGCCACTGAGCTAAACTCCCTGTCCGGTTTCATCTGTTTTTTCCTCCCAAAAGTCAGAGACAAGTATCAGCATGTGATGAAGGAAGTGACTGAATAATGGAGAAGAGATCTTGCACCTTCAAACTCTGTTCTCACGACAAACCTGATTAAAGGAGTGCAAGTGCTAAGCTTAATGATGGCAATTAGATTGCCTTGGGGGCTACACTGAGAATTAAACACACTTCGTGGTACAGAGATTTGACCTTGGTGTCTGTATCTAATCCCTCACCCCTTTCTCTCTGGCATTGTTTTTCTGCTCTGCATGCTAGACTTCATAAACTGAGGAGCTGCATTTCTTCACATCTTTACAGAATGCTGTTTCTGCCTTGGAGTAAGCTAGTCATGTACTAAACCCTGGGCCAAAGAAACCTTTCCTCCATTAAGTACTCAGTTTCAGGTATTTGGTCCCAGCAGGAGAAAAACATTAATACAAGGAAGGCAAAAATTCTTATTAACTGAAAAGTGAAAGACTGCTTAGAGGTAGTGAACAATAGTTTTACTTCTAGAATTGTTTGTTAATTTGAAGTGAGTATTAGAATTTTGATTAACTAAAAGAAGCCAGAGAAGCTACAGAATTTATCAAAGTTTTATACAGATAAAAATAATTATTTTTATTTTTCACTTTGTAAGTTAAAAGAGACAGTCTAATCACTAAAAATTCATTTTATTTATTGATTATATTCAGCTGGTCTTCAATGTTCAAATTAGTTTCATTCGTAGATAATGAGGGGAATTGAGCATAAGCCACCATGTGTCCTAAAAAAAAATCTCCTGTCCAAAAAGGGGCAATCAGATTTGTTTTCTAGTGAACAGTTGATAAAAATTAACTAAAATTAATTCTTTAGCAGCAAACAATGCCACAATTTTCTTTTAAATGATTAACACTGCCAGTCTGGGTACCAACACCATGCATGGGCCTCTGGTGGACTGGGAACAACTGGAATCAAGCCTCTCCCTAAGAGTCAGCACCATTCGCACCCCTGGGTTAGAGAGAACAATGGCCACAGCACCAAACAAGCCCAGTCTCAGATCCAGTGCCAAGCACAGGCCTCTGGTGGACTGGGAACAGCCAGACCCCAGCCTCTTATGGATTGAGGACTGCCAGACAAGAAATATCATCCTCTCCCCATCCCCGCAAGCAACCGGCTTATCCCTGAGAAACACAGGCTGTGATGATAGCTATTAAGGTGAAAAGCAACTGGATGCCTGTGGTGCTTTGGTATTTCATTAACATTACAGGTCTAGGGCCAGTGGTCTGATCATTAGTTCAGAGGATATCGTTAAGCAATGTGTCATCTGGGGGATGTCTCCTTCTGAGGGTTGCAACCATTGTTGTTTCCCTATGGTCTTGTTTTGAGGTTGTATATTGCTTCCACTGTTTTGTTGGATTGGGTTTTATTCTTTTTTGTTATGTTTGATTATGTTAAATCCCATGGCAGGAGAAGCTATTTCAAGGATAGCAAGATATATTATGGTAGCAACTTTGGATTTACTATTGACTTGTTTTGAAGTCCTTTATTGCATTCATTGTTTTGTTTTTACCATTTCTATTCTAATCTATTGTTTGATTTATACTATGCCCTTAGTTATCTGCAGCTATTTTGAAGATGTCAAGGGACATTATGGTAACTACTGTTGATTTTGTAATGTTTTGAAGTCCTGTATCTCTTATACTGGTTTGCTTTGATTGCTTTTATTCTGTTATATACTTTTTAAAATAAAAAATAAAAATAAATAAATGATTAAAACCCTAAAATGCATTACAAAAGAGCCATTGAGAAGCATGGCTTCCACACATGAGAACTCAATGTAAGAAAAATATGGAAACAGCATTTTAAAGTGATAACTTAACTCAGAAAAATATATACTGCTTTATTTTACTTTGGAATCAGGGACGGGATGTTGTACCCTATACCTGAAATGAAGACTCAAGAGAATACTGGATAAACTCCTAAGTCCAATATTTGGACTAACTGTTCATATCAATTTTGGCTACAATACTAACTACCAAAAGTGTTGGCTCTAGCATTTCTCATCTTCCTGAATTTGGAATAGAACTTACTTTTTCTAACTAAATAACCTAAATTTTTAAAATTACTTCGTAGGTAAGGGAATTTCCAGGAAAAACAATGAGCATTTTTTTGGCAAGCATGATAAGTGAAGACTGCAGCTATTGGTTGAAAAGAAAAAAAAAAAGACAGAAAAAGAAAGAAAAGAAAAAAGAAAAATAAAAACAAAGGAAAAAAGGACTCATGTGATTATCTTACAGTGGCATACTAAGGCAAGCCTTAACAAACACCTTCATGAAAAGCTGTGTATTCATTTAGACAATACCATTTTAAGTGCCCATTGTATTTCTTCATATATATATATATATATATATATATATATATATATATTTAACTTAAAAAAATATTCAGCACGTAGTTGTTTTGTTTTGTTCTTGTTTTGCAATGGTAGAGACTGGACTAAGAGCCTAAACCTTGCTAGGTATACACTCTGCCAGTGAGGTACATTCCGTGTCTTTTATACTTTTGTTTTGAGATAAGGACTCACTAAATTTTCTACATTGTTCTTACAATTTGTGATTTTCCTACCTCAGCTATACCAAGTACCTGGAATTAGTGACATGAGCCATCAAGCCTGGTAGTATGCAATTTTTAAAGAGAAAATTTTTTTCCAGATTAGATTAGCCAACAAGCAACAGGAGAAAATGTCTTTACAGAGATAATTGATGGTATTTTAAGATATATGTCAGAAGAATAACAAACAAATATAAATAAATTTTAGATAAGGTAAGAAAAGCAAAATGATAATGCACTTACAGAAAAAAGCATCTGCATGGAAAGATTACATTTATTAGTTTTTAATACACTGAAATACTTAAGTCTAATGATATAAGTACATATTCAAAGTAAGTGCATTTTACAATGGGTACAGATTGCTTCCAGGTCAAGTTCAAATTTGTATCAAAAAAGATAACAAAAAGAACTAATGTTTTTGTTCCACCCTAGTTAAAACGTGGACATAATTCATGTTCTTTATTCCCAAGAATATGGGATCTATGTACATGAAGCAGCAGCTAATTTTTTCTATGTTTATTTTGTACAAGAATATTTCTGTTGGTAGAATCACAGTAGACATAAGGAAAACATGGGAGAAAATGAGAAACAGTGCTTGTTAGTACTCTAATGCTAGACTGATTGTAATCTGAAAGAGAAAAAAAATTATGATTGATCAGGACAAATTTCATTTATACAACTTGATTCCAATTCTGGCATATTAACCAATTAAGTTAGAGTCCTTAAATAAAACAAAGACCTAATGTATTGTTTTTCTTTACACTACGATTAGTATAAATTATTTAATTATTATGTGCTTTCATTTTATGAGAAAGTTTCACCTACGTCTAAGTTTCATTACTACTTTAATATTCTGTGTTATATTTACTGAATATGCTTTTGTCAAATATGCCTCCTGAAATTATTTCATATATTTTGTATTTTTAATGAAATTCGTGTCTGTTAATTATGTATTCTTGTAAAGTGAACCTTTATTATCAGTCAGAAACCTTCATGATCATCAGAATTTCTCCATTTTCTGAGATAGTGTGATTATCATTTCCAAAATACTTGGATAAAATATTTAAAAACATGTAGAAGTTTTTTTTAAAATAAACATAACTAATTATATTGTTTGGTCACTAAACTTGGAAAATGTAAAGTGTTTATACAATAAAGTGAGAAATGAAATAGAAACAAAAAATGTATACTTTTTATTGTTTTATACACTTTTTATTTTAAACAAAAAAATAAAAAATAAAAATAAAACAGTTTCAAAATGGGCTAGTAGGAGAGTAACAACAATCAACACATTGCATATTGTTGTAACACATTTTTATAGAAGATTTTCATGCATATTTTATATGATATTTTGCAGCTATATTTATATAGTACCTACATTTGTCCTTTTTTTATACTGAATACTATGAAACTTTTCTAATGGCATTCAATATTTTCCAAGCAATATGATGACCACTTTTTCATATAAAATTCATTGACAGCTTTACTTGATAATATTTGAATTATGCATTCTTTGTCTAATTTTTGAATTAGAATTAATGCTATAATAGCCGTGTTTTTAGATACATTTTTAAAACTTATCTTAGAATGTGAATTATTTGTGTCACTATCATTCCTCACTTGATACAAAGCTGTTCACTACCTAGTCTTTTCCTTTTTCTCGTCCACTCAAATCAAAATGATCCCATCAGAAAATCTTCTATGCTTTTTAAGGTCCTAAACTCTATTTTTCTGAATATTTTGTCACATGCTAAGGCATCATTATTCACTGGAAAACAAATTAATTTTAGTAACACAAACCTTTCTTGCCAAGTTTTATTTTCCGGTATTAATTTAAAGGCTTTGGAAAAGCAAAGACTTTCTCTGTCTTTGTGCATTTTCATAGTGCCTTGTACTTGTTACTCATATGATTTATGAGTGCCTTTCTAGTGTTTATATTTAGCCATGTAATATATGTGTACATCATATTATTGTTACAGGCAACTGAGTTAGTGAGAAATATTATAGGCAGTCAGACAGGGCTAGGCCCTCAAAGGAACCAGTACAGAGGACCAGATGTCTTATGACCTTGGAAGAGATACACATCTCTTGCTGTGGGCCAGATCTCAAGACAGAAGGCAAAACAAATACAACCACACCCTAAAGTATAAGCATTAGGGATTAGGTAAGGATCATCTAGAGAAGCCAGAAATTGCCATCCCAATCCCCTACAGAAAGTCACTGATCCTTAAGAATGCTCACTTACTACGTGACTCGCTTCCCCATTTGCCCTTGATTTGGTCAGTTTTACCTAAACAATTAACCTTATTGGTTGGCCACAGTTCTGTCCCACCTCAAGCCCGTCTGCTTTGCGAGTTCCCAGTTTTCCCTATCATGGTTTTACTCTATAAATGTCACTAGAAAAGACAGAATCTTTGGCAACCCACTTGGGATCCCTTCTGTCTCTCTCAGACAGACGCTTTCTTTCTCAATAAATATTTCTGTTCTTAACCTCCGTTGTTCCTAAAATTCATTCTTTGGTTTTAGAGGACATGAACTCATGCCGGACATACAGTAGGTTGGGAGTTTCATTCCCCTATATCATTTAGAGGTCTTCCACTGAGATTGTTCCCTATATAATTATCATGCTTTTAAGAACAAAGGCATGTGCCTGTGTCTTACTAGTTTATCTTCAGTATTCACAAAATGACTTGATCCTTTTTTTTTTTTTTTTTTTTTGCGGCACTGGGAATCGAACTCATAACCTCACACCTTTCAGACAGGCACTTAAGCCACTAAGCCAAACTCCTGGCCCTAGTTTTTTGAGGCAGGGTCACACTATGTAGCTCAGGCCGGCCTTGGGCTCACATTGTAGCCTGAGCAGACCTTGAACTCACAACCCTCCTCTTACCTCAGCTTCCTGAGGGCTGGGTTTAAAGGCATGTGCCACCACACCTGGTTAAAATGGCTTGATCCTTATCAGCAGCTAATTGTATCAAATAAATTACCTTTTAACCTTTTTAAAATATCTCCTTAACTTATTGCCATCATGAATTAAGTAATTCTAAATTCTCTATTTTATGCTTGTTTTAATTTTAAAATAAAAAAGAATTAAAATGATAATCTAGATTTCCTAACTTTATGAAAGAGAATCTCAACAAAAAACAAACAAAACAAATGATAAGAACCCAACAGAGTATTTTATATAATACATGCAAAAATGGTACTCAAATTGGGTGGCAGACATCAGTACTTTACATTTCTAATGACAATATGTACTTTAGTATAACAGTAGCCACCTGTGCATCTCAGTAACTGTGATGAATGAAAGAATACAGGAAACAATCTTGTGTTTGCCCAATTGATAGAGCAAAATTGGCAAGGTATATATAGGTGTGTCAAAGTGTAAAAAGTTTTGTTTTACTCACACTACACACCATGCTACATTTTTGTGTATTTATAATTTTTTGTATTTATAATTTTATAAGTGTTTTGTTTTGATTTTTCTTATAGAATTAGACCAATCTAGTATATTTTCACATGAAAATCCATTTTGACAACTTTGGGAAGAAGTTGAAAGTGAGTCATCAAGTGACTCTGCTACCAGTGTTGACTTAGATCATGAAAACCAAAGATGTTAGCAATATATGGCAGATGTGACAGGTGTAGATAGACATGACAGAGAAGTATAGAATGAAGATCTTGATTCTGATGAGGAAGAAAACAGCAATGTAAATAAATGTTTGATGAATCAAAATGCTACAAATGGTAATATATACCTGAATGATCCAATGTTAGAATTAGATTAAAGAATGTTATTAGATTCTTGCCACAGGTGAAATCTATTAAGCAGAATGCCAACACTTTGTTTCAATGTTGGAAATTGTTTGTAACAGATGATGTGCTACAAGATGTTTTAAATTACACTAATAATAAGATGTAAGAAAACATTCTATATGCAGTTATAGTATTACAGAAAAATATATTTATCACGACAACTCATTATCAGAAATAAAAGTCTTCATAGGAGGACTTCATCATTCTAATAGTCAGAATCTAAAGGATTTATGGAGAAGTGCTAGATGTGGCATTGAGAATTTTAGAAAAATAATGACACTCAAGACATTTGGTTTCCTTCAAAATTACTTACATTTTGATGACAAAAAGACTCACCAAGAGAGAGAGAAAAAAGTCAAACAATTTGACTGCTTTTGCTCATTTTTTGAAAGGCTTTTTTTAAAACAGTCAAGCAATTTGTACACCATATGGATACATGACAATTGATGAACAACTTGCATCATTTCATATTTGTTGATGTTTTTGGCAATAAATGTCACATAAACCTTGTTAATGTGGTATAAAAAGATATGCTCTGGTAAATACAAAGATATTTTACACCTTGAATTTAGAAATTTATCCTGGAACTCAGTCACCAAGTCTTTCTTCATGCGGCAATAAGCCATATGACTTTGTGAACAGCTTCATTGCACCTATTTGACAACTGGTTCACTAGTTATCCATCGATGTTACACTTGATAGGAGAAACCAATTGACCAGAACAGGAAGTATTCTCAAAAACAAAGCCCCAACTCCTAAAAAATGTTGCAAGTTTACAAAAAAGAAATGTATAGCAGAAGCTATATATTTTCTTTGACATGTAGGTGAATTTCAGGTCACCCAAATGTCAAAGAAAAACAAAGCAGTAATCATACTGTCACCATTACACCAAAATAATAAGATTGACAGTGAGGCCAGGAATGGTGGTGCACTCCCATAAACCCAGCACTCAGGAGACTGAAGACAGGAGTTCAAGATCAGTGTGTGCTACACAGTAAATTGCAGGATAGCCTGGACTACATAGTGGACCCTGCCTCAAAACAAACAAGTTTGAAAATTGATAGTGAATCCTCCACACAAATGAAGTCAGAAATGGTCACATTTCAACAAAGCAAAAAAACAAAAGACTGAGTCGATGTTATGGACAAGTTATTCAGCAAATACTATGTCTCTCTAACACAAAGCATTGGTCAGTGGTTGTGTTTTGCTAGATCCTAAGCATGTAATGCATAGTTTCATAGTTTACAAAGAAAATAACAAGCATGTGTATCATGGAGAAATTGCCTTAGAGGATTAGAACTGGAATTGATAAATGATCAATTACAAGAGAGGAACAACAGTGTGTATCTACCTAAAGAATTGTTCAAAAGAATTCTGGAGCAGAGTGGTAGACAGGTGAAACATCACAAAAGACTCCAAAGAAAACAGGAACACCAATAAGATGTCAAGAATGTCCTACCAAATAATGTAGGAAAACAAGACACTTGTGCTACCAATGTAAGTGATACTTGTGCATGAAACATGCTGTTCTCATGCAACTCATGCATGAAAACAGCATTAGGTGTGATAATTGAAGTAAAAATTATTTCTTGGTATGGTTTTATGTGTATTTCCATGGTAGTTATAGGAATTTATTTCTGCTATTTTTTAGATTCAGTAAGCAAACAGTTAACATAGAAAATGTTGACATTTATTCTAAATGCTCAGTATATTTTGATACTTTATTTTATTAATATTTTATTTTCCTACTAAGTGGACTTATATAATGTCATAAGAAGTTCCTGACAAAGGAAGAAGACAAGAAAATTGACAAGTATGACTGTCCAAACAGGAAAAGAAACACAAGCACACGTGCTATCAGTTTAAGCAAGACATATGTATGGAACATGCTGTGGTTATGTGTGAAGACTGTCTTAGGTGTGATAATTGAAGCAAACATCATTTCTGTGGTGGATTTTGTCCCTGAGACAAGAAAATGACTAATGCAGAAGATACTGTAAATCTCAATGGGACAGATATACAGTACAGAAAAATACTAGAATTTTGGAGACAATCAGGCATTTTGAGGAAGAAAACTATCACTAAAAGTAGTAATTAACCTGTATTTGAGACCTCACTTTTCACTGTAGGTATAATTTAAACACAAGGATCCTCAGGGTGAAAATAGGTTATATCACCTGGTTGCCCTGTGCTCAACATGAAGTTGGATTTATAGTTTTTGAGCACCCCATCCTATTTTTTTCATTGGACACTTTTTAGACTCACCTGATGCAGGCGAAAATAAAGTCCTGATTCATAGATGGGCCATTTCAGTGTATTCATATGTGCTAAACAATGAGTTGTTACTGTGAATTTGACCTACTGCTAAACCATCCTTTGAAAAAATAAAATTGTTTTTCTTCACTTTAGTTACAATGAATTAATATTAACACAGTATTTGGCAAATTAAAATTTCATTAATGGCACTCTTGATATTTCTCAAAATTTTTAAGAATAAATTTTTGCACATTGAAAATGACTCACGCCTGGTGTGGTGGCTCACGCCTTTAATCCCAGCACTCGGGAGGCTGAGGTAGGCGGAGCATTGTGAGTTCGAGGCCGGCTTGGGCTACAACGCAAGTGCAAGGCCAGTCGGAGCTACACAGTGCGACCCTGCCTCAAAAAACCAGGGCTGGGAGTTTGGTTCAGTGGCTTAAGCGCCTGCCCTGGCAGGCATGGGGTTGTGAGTTCAATCCCCGTGCCGCAAAAAAAAAAAAAAAAAAAAAAAGGAAAATGACTCACAACAGCATTTAAGATTTAACTTTGAAAAAGCCTTATTGAAGATAACAGTAATTTTACTAGATGTGACAAATGTGTCATATTTGTATAGAAACTGCCATGTTCCTAGAAGTTATGACTGAAACGCAATTATGGGCAAATTTTGTCAAAGAAAATTATTTTCCTTTTCATGGTGACCTCCTTTTCTGAGGCCTCCATATGGGTTTATATCCCTGTGCATCTACTTCATAAGGTATCCTTGTATCTAAATAAATTCAGTTCCAGATTTTTGGTTGTGATCTCAAGTAGCCATTGTGAAGGCTTAATTTTAAATAAAATAATTTCATTACTTATATATGCTGCAGAATTAAACTAATTGCAATTACTTTGTGAATTCACTCACTTATTCAATTTTGAAAACTGAATTTAGGGTTAGGGATTTAGCTCGGCAGAAGAAGTGCCTGCCTGGCAGTGCAAGGTCATGAGTTTGATCCCTGGTACAAAAACCAAAAAAGAAAAAAAGAAAAAAAAAAGAAATTTAACATTCAACTATCTATGCCACATGTTCTGCCAGGACCTGGAGAGAAAAGATAGATTATGCCTATATCTTTCCCTAAAGACTCCCTAGTTTGGTTAGAAAGAAGTACATAAAACTGAAAATTCATTAATATAAGGTTATATTTATAAAGCATACTTTGACAGTAGTGCCATGATAATAAGTAAATAAGAATAGTAAGATATGACATTTGAACTGGATCTTTAAAGAACAATTGCTAAAAATAATAGCAAAGCATACTATTTTAATAGATGCCCTTTTCACATATTTTAATGATGTCAAATTTGCACTATAATGCCTCAAATCAGTATTTTTTCTATTATTCTTAATAAAGGAGAAAAGAAAGTTTTTCAGTTTTTAGCTAGCTCTGATGCAGTATGAAGTGGGGAAATAATCAGCTGCATAGTAGCTAATGCAGTGAAAATAGATTTTGTTAGGGATATTTCAGAAAGCAAAGAATTCTCAATATAGATTAGAACTGGACTTAATTCTGCATGCAGTGTGAGCAAGTGGGAATTTACAAATGAGTAGCAATGTGAAGGTTGTTGGATGGAAAATTTCTAAGTAGAAACATTAGAGGATGTTTCTTCCAAACCAGTCTGAAGGAATTATTACAGAAGACAAGGCAGGGATATTAGATATTACCATGGGAATGCTGAAAGATTAGAACCCTATCAGATAGGAAGGATAAGAAATGTTGGATTTGAATTTTACAAAATGTGAACAAGTTGAAAACTAACTAATGCTGAGAAAAAAAATTGAAAGAAAAGAGTATTTGTATTCAGATCATAAGCAAAACAAAGATCATGTACAATAAAAAAAAAGCCCTTGGAAATTTGAAGGTATATGTTTTAAAGAACTAGAAAGAGTAACAATAAGTCAAAATTTTAAGAATTTCTAGGATTCCAAACTGCCAATTTTGTTAAATTTCTTACTACTTTGAAAAGTTTTCGTGAAACATATTAATGCTATCACCAGGAATTTGAAAACACAATCTAATGATTGTTTTTATCCACTTTCACTGGTTACAGTATTAAAATCTTTAAGCCAGATATTTGTAATTTATTTTCTTTTCCCCACTTTGCAGAAGAAAAAGTAAATTATTTACAGCAGTAGGTTACTGGAGAAATGGATGAAGGAGTATGTGGCATAAGCAGTGATGGTGTGAGAGTATTAACTCTTGCAGAGCCATATTGCTTTCAAAATATAAAATCATATATGCTATGTGAAAGATCAGGTGATTCTGATACTCATACTTCCACATCATAGAGTTGGCAAAATTATTTTTATAGTGAAATCACTTTGAAATACCATTCCTTTTTTACCTGTTGAAATACTTTCCAGAGGACATAAGTTGTAATTTTGTTTAAGACAAATAAAACAATAGTAAGTTGGATCTACAGAGAAATGATGGTATGAAATAAATCTATGACATGTGTGAAATTGTCTTAAAATGAAAAGAAAGGAAAAATATAGATGGAATTCCTATCTCAAAAGTCACTGAACACTAACCTGCAGAATCTCCTTTCCAGTATATTTAGGGAATAGGTCTGAGTTGAATTTGTCAATTTCATTTTGGATTTATGTTGCTTGAGTAACACACTCACAGAATTTGTTTGGGGCTGCTTTGCACTCATTCGATTTCTTTTGGAATGCTTCATTCAAATCACTGTGGGAATTATATCTAACCTGCCAAGATATTACTGAAAGTTTTTGAGTTACATTTGCAGTTCTCAATTACAAGTTTGCCTTCTAAAAATTTTTTTAGTAAATTAGTCCATTGTAAAAACAACAGAAAATTAGCATTAACCTAAACTGAGATATCCCCAAATAGTTATGTAAAAAGATGCTTTAATTGTTTTCAATCACTTTTTAGTAGTCCCTGAAGTTGGCTATATGATTGGATCATTTCTCTATGACCTACCAACTATTCAACAATTTCATTTCCCCTATTATCCCAGTAGGATTGGTGCTCCTACTTTCAGAATAATTTCCAGAGCTGTTAAAATGCCCAATATAAACATAAATAGATGACTTTCTGAAAGGATACAAATTTTTTTATATGTTCTCTTTTTAAATATCTGGTAATATGATTTTGGTTTTATTGGTTATTGTCTTTTTTGTAATTTCTTTTGCTTAGGGTGTTTTCTGCTGATGGACATCACTAGGGAAATTTAAAATACTGCATATTCCTTGAAATTTCTTTTATTCTGCTGAGTATGAGGGCAAGAATATTCTTAGCTTATTATTGGGAAACACAATGAAAGTGTTAGGATGTGATTATTATTAGAGTGACAACTTGAAATAAGAGAATGAATGTGTATATTTTACTTAAAATACTTCTTATAAAATATAAATCAGTGCTAATTATGTCAAGTGAATTAATCTCAAATTAAATTATTTTGTGACACTATAACTTTTAAAAGTTGTAAATTGATACTAATAGAAGAAATTATTTTTGTGTGCTGCATCTGTGTATCTCAGTGCTGTGAATACTTGAATGTATCCACCTCATGTTTCTCCAAATGTTATTAGATTTCAACAATCATTAGACTTTATTTTAATCACTATTTTAGATTCTTTTATGAAACATGCATTTCAAAGGACACTGATAGCTTCCTAAGAAGTTGTTCTTTAAATTTATATTTTGAGAGATTTTATTCAGGAAACGGACAACGTGTGGCTTATTTCCCACTCTGTCCTGAACAATTGATAGCATAACATGTTCAGCAATTAAAATGAGCTTCAGTGAAATACTTAGTGAATGGAAGAGAAGGAGGTGTTTTTGAAGCATTTCAGTTGGCCAGGTTATGACAACATGCTTTGCTTAATGACCTAGCATTTTCTTGATTGTTTCATTGACACATTCAAGTGGAGGATATGTCATGTAAAAAATACTTGAAAAAAAAGTCTTTTCTAAGATGTCACTTTGAAATGTCAGTAAATTCATCTACAAAAATATATATAAATTGTTTTTCTGCAAAGCAAAAATCAAAAGTATTTCAAGTCTTTATTAAAAAGTGATCTTACTGTGAGAAGTTGTACATTTCACTTCAGAGGTTTCAAACACCATAAATAATACACAGAGAATATGCAGCATTGAAACTAGCTTTGATTCAAGTACATAACTCTCTATAGTTGTAGAATTGAAATGAGTGCTTCAAATAATAGTAAATCAAAGTACATCAGATAGATTCTTGAAGAAATCACACACATTGTTAACCACATCAGTTAACATAGCAATAGAAAGTGGTGTAATAAACATTTACCTTATGAGTTATATACATATTTCAATGACAACTATATTATCAGTGAAATTATTTAGTATTCTTGTTAAAATACCATTATGACGAGATGGGAATGCAATGAAATAATTCATAAAACAAAATGAATCAAAAACAGATTTATTTATTTATTACACAGAAATATTTTCTATCTTAGAAATGTTGACCGAAATTTATCAATTATATTCTGTTGCTATAGCCAGTAGTCACTGCTATTCACTAGGTTTTTCAGTTTGGGACCACTTTTCTTTAAATTAAAGTGTATCATAATTTCCATGTATTTTGTCTCATCAGAAATTGTTTTATATTGTTTTTAAATGCGTATGTTAAGGCATTATTCTGGATCAGTAACTGCCAATCTTCTAAAGGCATAATGGATTTTATTCTCCTTGAAGTATTTTATTTATTAAACTACCAAAACTTTGCTTTTAATCTTGTATGTTCTTATTTGCTGGATACTGCATGTTTTAATCCTTTTCAAACACTGACCCAAGGTAATGATTTGAGAAAGACATTTTCATTTGTAACTTTTTGTTTTCTGGACAAATTATTTTCATTTGGAAGCTAAGGCAAATGAAAGCCTGCATAACTATATATTATTATTACATATATCCCGAACATTATAGGTTTCATTTGTTAAATAGTGACATATAGCCGGGCGTGGTGGCGCACGCCTTTAATCCCAGCACTCGGGAGGCTGAGGTAGGTGGAGCGTTGTGAGTTCGAGGCCGGCTTGGGCTACAACGCGAGCGCAAGGCCGGCCTGAGCTACATAGTGCGACCCGGCCTCAAAAAAACCAGGGCTGGGGAGTTTGGCTCAGCAGCTTAAGCACCTGCCCTGGCAAGCGCAAGGTTGTGAGTTCAATCCCCAGTGCCGCAAAAAAAAAAAAAAAAAAAAAAAATAGTGACATATATATACATTGAATAACACTGCAATAAATAAATTAAAAGTTCATTTGAAAGTACTAGCAATTCAAGAAAATTCTTTGTGTGCTTTCACATCAGATGTATAAAATACTATATTATAATATATAGTCCAGAAGATAGCTGGTTGATCACAAGTTGACATTTTTTATAGCCTTTCTTTCATTGTTTTTCTTTCACCAATCAGATTTTATTGGTACATTTTAGATACACATAACAATCACAGTCGTCTGAGAGAATTTGTATCTGTATAAAGTATAACTTGTTTCTTTTTTCTCATTCCCCTAACCCTCAACCCCCCATCCCTTATTCATTTGCAAAAGTTTTGTTTCCATTTTTACTTCTTTTCTCAATTCTTCTTTTTTTAATTTTGCCTTCTTTCTTTCTCCCCTCCCCAACCCTTTCAAAGGAGTAGTTTATCTGGGAAGACAAGAAAACTAGGATTTGGAAACGTTAATTGAATATGTAACATATAATGCTGCTTTTTATGATAAAATTGGAAGGGTTTGAATGGTCTCTCTCCTTTCTGTTCACATGAATAAAACCTTATGCCACATGATGCTCCTTATTAAATAGAAGGGGTGAAGTTTCACTCAACACCTAAGTGGAACATTTCAGTTTAGCTCTTGTCTGTGGAATTACTCAAATAAATCAATCACTTTTTCTACAGGTAAGAATGGGCATACCAGTCTCTTGGTTTTATGATGCTAACTCATACACACTCTTATTGTACACTTTCTTCACAAGAGTGATTGCTATGTGGTTTTCCATTACACAGGGTCCTCCACAATGGGACTCTGTGCAAGATGATTAATGAAATTATGCCTATCTCATTTGTCTAGTGCCAGGTATTATGTATTCACATCCCTGACTGTGAGGTCAAGAAGTGATAATTACAGTCAATGAAAAATACTATTGTTAATTATATTTACCTATCCACAATGTATATATATGCACTCTTCAAGACATCATAGTGTCCATAAGAAATGCATACAATTTTATCTGTGAATTTTAGAAAATATTTGTTACAGAAAGGTGCAATATTGCATGCCTTTGATCGGAACACCCTGGGAGATTGAGGCAGGAAGATGGTAAGCTTACACTCAGCCTGGGCATTTAGCAACTTAACTTAATAAAGCCCTGTGTGAAAATTAAACAAAAAACAAGAAATAAAATGGACTTAGCTATGGCATAGTATGAAGGCTCTGGGTTCAACCTTTAGTACTAAAAAAACTGAAGAAATAGAATAAACATTACATATACAAACACACACAGGGGAAAGTATATAAGTTTTCATTACAGAGATGACATTGAGAGCAAACAAAATGGAGTCACTCCTGTCATAACCCAATAAAATATCGTCAAAAAGACACAAGTGAAAAAGAAACTTGTCTAAGTCACAGATATCTGCTACAAGGACCGTCTCACAGAATCCATTCAACAAAACAGCCTTCTGTGTATTTAAGTCTTTGTAACATCGTGATGATAGAACTATTAACTTGAATTTTAAGACAGCTTTCAAAAATAAATTAGATACAATTCTTTGTCTTATTGAAAACTTTAAATTTTCCTTTGTTCTCTGCACATAATAGAGGTCACTTGGGCTTGGGCATGTGTGTCACACATTGGAACACTGTGATTTGTCATTTCCAAATATAAAATATTTTATTAGTTGTCTGTCTCTATGGTTTTGTTTGACTTTAACACACTCAACAAGAAAATGGCATTGAAAGAAAGGAAGGAAGGAGGGGAGGAAAAGAAGAGGAAGATAGAGGAAGTAAAGGAAGAAAAATGTGATGATAGATATTAATTCTGTTCTTTCACTTTCTTTCTTAACAGAACTTTAAGTGGTAAAACTCTTCTGGCTTCTTGTTATTGACACAAAGTATTGAATATTAGAAATTCTTCTATTTTGATACAAGATTTTAATGTTAAGATTTTTTTAAAAGAACTGCTTTTTGTTTTATTTAAGCGAAGAAAAGAAAAAAAAAGACATACAACAAAGACAACAAGCAAAACAGACAAACAAACGACTAGAGTAAATACACAACAGTAACATTGCAGGTTTACAAAACCGAGTGATAGAAACTTGACAATGGTTGCAATATTGCGTATTGTTATCTTTAAAATGGTTACTTACATTAACAGATATAGACATGTAAAATTGATCTAATCATATGAGTATTAATTGTTCTTTCTCAATAACGAATACATTCAGCAGTGTGTTCATTTTAGTTATCTTATATATACATATATACAGGTTTATATCTTTTCCTCTTTCCTTTTCTCTTTCCACCTTTTCCTTCCCAATTACTTTTGCTATTTGAGCTGTTTTTTACCCTTACCTAGTATTTATTATAGATTTTGGATCATACATACTTTTCCATTTCTTACACTAGAAGTGGGATAGCTGGGTTGAATGGGATCTCTAATCCTAGCTTCTTGAGGAATCTCCACACTGACTTCCACAGTGGCTGCACCAGTCTACCCTCCCACCAACAGTGAAGAGTTCCTTTTTCCCCACAGCCCCTCCAGCACGTGTTGTTGCTTGATTTTTGAATCTTGGCCATTCTTTCTGGAGTGAGATGGAATCTCATCATTGTTTTAATTTGCATTTCCTGAATGACCATTGATGTTGAACATTTTTTTCATATATTTATTTGCTGTTTGTATTTTTTTCTCTGAGAAGTGTGTATTCATCTCAGATGCCCACTTTTGGATTGGGTCCTTGAATTTTAGGGGCCTGATTTTTTTTAATTCTTTATATGTTTAAGATAGAAGTCCTTTGTCTGATGGACAATTGGCTAAGATATTTTCCCATTTCATGGGTTTTCTTTTCACTCTGTTGGAGATTTCCTTTGACATGCAAAAACTTTTTAGTAGGATGAGATCCCAGGTGTTGATTCTGGGAAGTGTTTCCTGTGCAATCTCATTTTTGTTTATGGACTCTCTGCCTACTCCTATGTCATCGAGATTTTTACCTACTCTGTCTTCTAGTAAGTTTAGTGTCTCTGTCTTTGTATTCAGATCTTTGATCCATTTTGACTTTATTTTAGTGCATGGTGATAGGCATGGATCTAGTTTTAGTTTACGGCATATAGAAAGCCAGTTTTTCCAGCACCATTTGTTAAAGAGGCTGCCTTTCTTCCAATGTACATGTTTGGCCCCTTTGTCAAAGATGAGGTGGCTAAGTGTGTTTGCAGTTATGGCTGTAACTTCTAATCTATTCTATTGATCTTCAGGTTTGTTTTGATTCCAGTACCATGCTGATTTTATCACAGTAGCTTTATAGTATAGTTTCAAGTCGGGGATTGTGATGCCTCCTGCCTTCCCTTTGTTGCCCAGAATTGCCTTTGCTATTCTAGGTCTTTTCTGGTTCCAGATGAATTTCAGGAATGCTTTCTCTAGCTCTGTGAGGTAGGCAAATGGTATTTTGATTGGGATTGCATTGAATCTGTATAATAATTTTGGGAGAATGGCCATTTTCATGATGTTTGCTCTTCCTGTCCATGAACAGGGAATATCTTTCCATTTTCTGAGATCTTCTTAGATTTCGTTCTTTAGAGTAATGTAATTTTCACTGTATAGATCTTTTACTTCCTTTGTTAGATTGATTCCTAAGTACTTCATTTTTTTGGATGTTATAGTGAAGGGTGTGGTTTCCCTTATTTCTCTCTCAGTGACTTTGTTGTTTGTGTACAGGAATGCTATTGAGTTTTGAGTGTTCACCTTGTATCCAGCTACATTCTTGAATTTGCTTATTACTTCAGGAAGTCTTCTAATGGATTTTTGGGAGTCTATTATGTAGAGTATCATATCGTCTGCAAATGATGATAATTTCATTTCTTCCTTTCCTATCCTTATTCTCTTTATTTCTTTCTCTTGTCTAATTGCTCTGGCTAATATTTCCAGAACTATATTGAATAGGAGTGGTGATAATGGACATCCTTGTCTTATTCCTGATTTTAGGTTGAAGGTTTTCAGTTTTTCTCCATTTAGTGAGATGTTGACTGTTGGTTTATGATATACGGCTTTTAACAGGTTGAGGTAGAGAACATCTATTCCAATTTTCTGTAGGGTTTTTATCATGAATGGGTGTTGGATTTTGTCAAAAGCTTTTTCTGCATCTATTGAGATAATCATGTGGTTCCTGTCCTTGGCCCTGTTGATATGGTGTATTACATTGATTGATTTGCATATGTTGAACCATCCCTGCATTCCTGGGATGAATACCACTTGATCATGCTGTATAATCTTTCTGATACCTTGCTGTATTCTATTTGCCAGTATTTTATTGAGGATTTTTGTGTCTATGTTCATTAGGGAGATTGGCCTGTAATTTTCTTTTTTGGTTGGATCTTTCTCTGATTTTGGTATTAGGGTAATACTTGTTTCCAGGAATGAGTTAGGGAGACTTGCTTCCCTTTCGATTTCATTGAAGAGTTTGAGGAGTGTTGGCATTAAGTCTTCCCTAAATTTCTTATAGAATTCAGCAGTGAATCTATCAGGGTCCGGGCTTTTCTTTGTTGGTAGGGTCTTAATTACATTTTCAATTTCATTAGCTGAAATTGGGTTATTCAGCAGTTTTACATCTTCTTGATTCAGCTTTGGTAATTCATAGGTTTCTAGGAATCTGTCCATTTCTTCTGTGTTATCAAATTTATGTGAGTAAAGGTTTTCAAAGTAGGTGTTGATGATCTTCTGTATTTCCACAGGGTCTGTAGTGATTTCACCATTTTCATGTCTTATTGCATGGATCTGAGTTTTTTCTTTCCTCTTCTTGATAAGGCTGGCTAGGGGTTTATCAATTTTATTTATTCTTTCAAAGAACCAACTCTTCAATTCACTGATTGTTTGTATTGTTTTCTTAGTTTCAATTGCATTAATTTCTGCTCTGATCTTAATAATTTCCTCCCTTCTTTGGGCTTTGGACTTGACTTGCTCTTCTTTTTCTCGAAGTTTGAGGTGCAGCATTAGGTTGTTTATGTGTGTTCTTTCCATTTTTGTGATGTGGGAGTTGAGTGCTATGAATTTCCCTCTGAGGACTGCTTTCATTGTATCCCACAGGTTCCAGTAATTTGTATTTGCATTTTCATTCAATTGTAGATATTGTTTAATTTCTTCTTTAACCTCTTCTGTGATCCATTGGTTATTTAGGAGAGTATTATTTAATTTCCATGTGTTTATACGGCTATTGTAGGTTTTTTTGTCATTCATTTCCAATTTTACTGCGCTGTGGTCAGATAAGCATGGAATCATTTCAGTTTGTTTGCATTTACTTAAGCACGTTTTGTGGACCAGTATATGATCTATTATAGAGAATCACCCATGTGCAGCTGTGAAGAATTTGTATTCTGATGTTGATGGGTGGAATACTTGGTATACATCTACTA
Source organism: Dasyprocta punctata (assembly GCA_004363535.1). NCBI lineage: Eukaryota > Metazoa > Chordata > Mammalia > Rodentia > Dasyproctidae > Dasyprocta > Dasyprocta punctata. Next base: position 32,006 of record RJWM01008027.1, on the reverse strand, counting down.
GGTCCATTTGTGCACAAGCTTGATTCAGTTCTGCTATTTCTTTGCTGATTTTTTGTTTGGTTGATCTATCTCTCTGTGACAATGGGGTGTTAAGGTCCCTTGTTATAACTGTATTATTGTTTATTTGGTTTTTCATGTCTATTAAGAATTGTCTTACATAGATGGGTGCTGCCATATTTGGTCCATATATATTTATGATTGTAATCTCTTCCTCTTGAAGTTTTCCCCTGACAAGTATGTAATGACCTTCCTTATCTCTTTTGATCTTTTTCGGTTTGAAGTTTGCATTGTCTGCAAACATAATAGCTACCCCTACTTTTTTCTGGGTTCCTGTTGCATGGAATATTGTTTTCCATCCTTTGATTTGTAGTCTGTGAATTTCCTTTTGAGTGAAATGTGTTTTTTGTACACAGCATATTGTTGAGTTTTGTTTCTTAACCCACTCTGCTAGTCTGTTTCTTTTTATTGGTAAGTTGAGACCATTTACATTGATTGATATAACTGATATGTACTGGCTCATCCCTGTCATGATATCTTTGTGTTGTTGGTTTTCTACATTTTCTGTTTAATTATTTGCCCTGCTTAGTGGTTTCCTTTGGTTGTTGTTCTTAAGATTGTGGCTATCTTTGTCTCTTTCTAGAGTGTCTTTCGGTACTTTTTGTAGTGTTGGCTTGGTGGCCATAAATCTCTTCAGTTGTTCTTTGTCATGAAAGTATCTTATTTCTCCATCAATTTTTAAAGATAGTTCTGCAGGGTACATCAATCTGGGTTGAAAGTTGTTTTGTTTCAGGATTTGCAGTACTTCACTCCAAGCTTTTCTTAACTTAAAGTTTTGTATTGAGAAGTCTGATAGGCTTTCCTTCATAGGTGATCTGTTTCTTTTCTTTGACAGCTTTTAGTATTTTGTTGTTGTGCTATATTTCTGATACCCTTATTATTATATGTCTGGGTGAGGATTTATTTTGGTTGTGGTTAATTGGGGTTCTGTATGCCTCATTTACCTGTATTTCAGATTCTCTTCCCATGTTTGGAAAGTTTTCTGCTATTATTTCTGTGAATAGTCTTCGTAGGTCATTAGTATTGACCCGTGCTTTTTCATTTATGCCTATTAATCTTATATTATTTCTCTTGGCATCATCTTGTAGCTGTTGAATTGTTGTTCCTTGGTTCCTCACTATGTTTAAGAGATCTTTTCTTTCATGGCCATGATCTCCCATGCTGTCTTCAAGATCTGAGATTCTATCTTCAGCTTCATTCAAGCAGTTTTTCAAACTTTCTGTGGAGTTTTTATTTCCTGCATTTCCCTTTGCATCTCTTTCATGCATTCTGTTTGTGTCTTATATTGTTAATTCAATGTTTTGATCATTTTCTTAAGTTCTTCTATTTTTTTATCTTGCTCTTCTTTAGATACACACATTTCTTTAATAATGATTCTCATTTCATTTTTTAGCTGAGAGAATATTTTTGATTTGAATTTCTCTATAGCTTCATCAAGCTGTTTCTTTACTGCATTTTCTATCATTTCAGAAAGTCCATTTGTGTGACTCCCACTGTCTTCCATTTCAGTGTCTCTTGGTTTTGTTTTCAGTGGGCTGAGGGACTGAGACTGCCTCTTGGTCTTTAGTTTTATCATTTTCTTCTAGAACCTATGTGGCTCTGTGTCCTGCGAGGCTGACCAGGCGTTCCCCTGAGTTTCGTGCTGATTCTTGGGTCACGCTGAGCTGCGGCACCCGGTAGAGCTGGGTCCTGTGTTCAGCAAGGGAGGGTGGCCTCCCAGGGCATGCTGTTGGAGCCTCTGCCTTAACTGGGTGGGGGCCAAGACCTCCGGGTCCCAGGCAGCTAGGCAGAGTGTACCCTGGAGTGATGTCGCCCAGACCCTGGGTCTGTCTGCAAGTTCAGAGCAACAGCTGTGCCAGGGCAAGCCTCGGCGAGTCCCAGGCCTACAGTGCCGGGAGCAACCCAGCTGGGCAGTGGTCCGTGTGCGAGCTCTGGGATGGCGCATGCACAAGCTGCTCCACTGAAATATGGAGCTCGCACGTGCTCTGCACTCTGGTGGGGGTAGCCCAAGCTCTGCAAGTTCCTGCAGCTATGTTGGTCAGTCTCTGGGGTCCTGGGCTGATCTGGGCTGGGCTGTGTACCTCTGTGTCCTGAGAGGTTGGCCGGGCATTCCCCTGAGGTTCATGCTGATTCTTGGGTCACGCTGAATCACGGGACCCAGTAGGGCTGGGTCCTGCATGCAGCAAGGGAGGGCGGCCTCCTGGGGCATGCCGATGGAGTCTCTGCCTTAACTGGGTGGGGGCCAAGGCCTCCAGGTCCCAGGTAGCTAGGCAGAGTGTACCCCAGAGTGACGCCACCCGGACCCTGGGTCTCTAAAAGAACTGTTTTAATGTACTTATGTTCAGATGAGCTCATAGTGTGAGGTAGAAGAGGATCCCCAGTTAAAATAGTTTAGTTCATTATTTAAACATTAGATTTCATGTTTTTCCAACTACATATTTCCCTTCTTAGATAAAACACAAAGTGATGCAATATTGATTAAACATACAACAAATATTTTCATTCTTTCATTTAGTAATTCTTCTTGGAAAATGAAACAAACTATTGCTTTGGTTAAAGGTGCTAGTCATTAAGTTAATGCCTGCTACAAAAAAATGACATTTTCAATAAATTTAATCAGAATATTTCAGATTTATTGTATACATAATCTCTATAGCTGCATCTGGGAGTGACAGCAAAGGCATATTTATTTCATTTTCAAGATATGAAAGCAAATTGTATGAAAGACAAAAGTGCACAGCTAAGTAGAAATATGAATATTCTAAGTTATCATCCAAAAGCCAATAATATATTTATATAAGTTGCCATAAATTTGTTGAGCAACTACAGGACTGTCCTTGAAGCATATATCCCCATTTATTCTATAAAGTATTACAAATTACAGATCTATTTTATCAATTTTGTGATATCCTTATCTATATGAGTTGAATATTATAAAATATTTTACAATTGTAATAATTGTATATTTTGATACAATATAAAAAATAATGCAGAGATCCTTTGTACACTTTAATGTTTCCCTCAATGACAACATTAAACTGCAATAGTGAAATATAACCTGAAAGGTGTAGAACTCAAAATTTATCTTATTCATATTTTTTCAATTTAAAGTTTGCAACATTTGCACTTATGTTTTTAAACGCATATGTAAATTTCATAAATGTTTCTTACCTATGTGGGTTTCTAAGTTCATCTGTAGATACAACACAAGATTACCCTAAGCATTAGCAGTTAGCTTTTTCTTTGCTCGTATCATAATTTTGTGTTTTCAGGAAAGTTATCAATGGAATATAATAGTTCATTATGTAATGCTTAGGAACTTTTTATTCAGCATAATTCCCTAAAAATTCATTAACATTGCACTATATATCAATGGTTTGTTTGTGTTTCCTTTCTTCCCTTGTTTTTTTTTTTTTTTTTTTTTTTTTTTTTTTTTTTTTTTTTTTTTTTTTTTTTTTTTTTTTTTTTTTTTTTTTTTTTTTTTTTTTGAATAATACTTTATGATCTAGTTGTGCCAACACTTGTTTAACAGCCTACCTGCTAAAGATCAGGTATTTCAATGTGTTTCAATGTGCTTCCCAATTTGGGCCATTATGAATACAGTGACTATGAACAATTATATACAAGGTTTTGTGAACAAATGAGTTGTCATTTCAGCAGAATAATGTCAAGAACTAGAATTTCTGAGCTACAAGTTAATTGCAGGTTTATTTTTATGCAGACTTTTTTCAGAGACAATACCATTTTACAATCCCATCAACAATGTATCAGTGAGCCAGTTTCTCCATATCCTTGCAAGTGTTTGATATTATGCTTTTAATATAACTATTCTGAAAGGTGTATAGTGATATCTTATTTTGACTTTTCATTTCGTGGTGGATAATTAACTTGCACATTTGTTCATATGCTTTTTTTGACATCCATGTATCATCCATAGTGAAATGTCTGTTTTGTCTTTTAAACACTGTGAATTGGATTTTTTGTTGTCTTATTGTTGAGTTTTTTCATTTCTTTATATATTCTAAAGCTTGTCCTTTGTCAGGTCTACAATATACAAATATTTTGCTTAAGTTTATGGTTTGTTTTCTCATTCTCTTCACATGAACTTTCAAACAACAAAGTTTTTTAGTTTTGTTGATGTTCTTTTTGTCAAATCTTTTCCTTTTGTAGATCATGCTTCTGATGTCAAGTAAGAAAATGTAGTCTAACCCTAAATCATTAATGTATTTTCCAGTCTTTATGGTTTTTCATTGTACATTAAAATCTATGATCAATTTTCAATTTTTTATAAGATGTGAATTTAAAGTCATTTAATTTTCCTCCTATGGATTTCAAATTGTTTCAGTGCCATTTGTTAAAAATACTATATTCCTTTTTGACTTTTGTCAAAAATCAGTTGCAGGCATTTGAGCACATTTACTTCTATATTCTCTGTCCCATTCCATCTATTTGCATCTCTACTCCTCTGTCAACTCCAGACTTTCTTGGTTAGTGTGTTATGTAACAAGGCACAGTATCAGGTAGTGATTATTCCCTCTCTGTTATTTTCTTACAGATCTTTCATAAAGGAAATTTGACTTTTCAAATAGAGTTAGAATAAATTTGTTGATTCCTACAAAAATGTTGGTGAAATTATTATGAGTTGCATTAAATCTATAGATGAGTTAGGGCAAAACTGATGATTTTCCTGTTAGATCTGTCGATCCACAAATACATATCTTTCCCTGCATTCAGTGTTTTATTTCTTTATCAAGATTTTGTCATTATCAGAACACCAAGCCTTTATATATACTGTTAAACGTATACCTCAATATTTCATTTTCTGTGATGAGTGTATTGGTCTTGTGTTTTTAATTTCAATTTTGACCTGTCCTTTGTCTGTTTTATTATAACTTATGACTAACAAAAATTACTTAAATTTTATTTTTTAAATTTACTGTTGTATATCCTTATCATTACCTCTATAAATATGATCTACATGATTTTATTTTTTATTTTAAATCTATGTCTTTTCCCCTAACACCTCCTTAAAGTGAATAAAATATTCTATACTGAATCAAAAAGGAATTGTATGAGTTGGCACTTTCCCTTTTTCTCAACTTTAGAGTGAATACATTCAGGTAAAGACACTATTATGATTTTACCTGAATGCATATACTGATGGTTCTTATCAAGTTGTGGTACAGTGCTCCTTCTAATTTTCCCTTTATGAAAGCTTTCATCATGAATGAGCATTGAACATTGTCAAAGGCTTTCCTTCTACAATTAGAGCAGCTTTTCTTATGAGCAAGTTTTTTTTTTATTTTAAAGAGGGAAAAACAAAACAAAACAAAACAAACCTACAAAAAAATACCAAGATACAAAAGAGACAAATAAACGATGATCGCAAAAACCCCAAAACAGTAACAATATAGGCTTTCAAAACAAGGTGGTAGAAACTTCACAAATATTATTATTTTGCATCGTTATCTATGCTAAACCAGCTTGGAATATGTCTTATAAATTCTATTTCATCCTAATTCTTTTTATGTATTATTAGATGTAGTCTGTTAATATTTTATTGGGTATTTTTATATTTACATTTTAAAAAAATATTCAACTTCAAATGTGTATCTTGTTCTTTTCTCACTTTTTTGTGGTAAGAGGGCCCACCTCTAAAATGTTGTAAAGTATTCTGTAATGTTTTCTAAAGTGTTTGTATAAAGTTGGTGTCTATATTTGGTTAAATGTGTATAATACTTTCTGGCAAAATCTCTTCTTTCCTCTCCTCTCTCTGTATATTTTATATTTCCAATTATTTTAAAATAATTCTAAATCTAATCATGTTATCTATTTATTTTGAGCTTTGGGGTTTTGGGGGGACAGCCGTCTTTTGTTTGTAATACTGGAGTTTTAAGGTAGAGCGTTGCACATCACAGGCAAACTCACAGTCTAAAATTCAAGCATATTAATTAAATTTGGTTAACTTCTAATTATGAAGCCCTTTGTCTATTTATTCTAATATCAATCATTTATTTGTGTATTTTCCTTTAAATAACTGAAGAATCTGTAGAGCTATGCCTCTTTCATTTCTAACACTGGCAGCATTTTTTCACTTTATATTTGTTCTTCTTGCTAGAGATTTTTCAGTTTAATTTTTTTGAATATTCAACATTTTTAAAAAAGAGATCCTTTTTTTCCTTGTTTCTACTTTTCCTTAAATTTTTCGCTTATCTGTTTCCTTTTTTTTGGTTTCTTTCTTTTTCTTTTTTAATTTTTTGAGGTAAAAGCATGCAATCAATTTTTCATTAATGTGACAAAATATCTGAGAATAACAAAAGAAAAAAGGTTTATTTTGGCTAATGATTTCAGAAGGTTTAATTCATGGTCACTTGGCTCCATTGTTCCTAGGACCATGGAAAGGCAGAAGGAGTGTGGGGAAGTGAATGGGGGGATAAAACTGCTCATTTTATTACAGTCTGGAAGCAGAGTGAGGAAGAATAACAGAGGAAGGAGTTGTAACAAAACACACCTTTCAAAACCATGACTCTGCTAATAGCATCTTTTATGCAGTTATGCCTAATAATCCCCTTCAATTAAATAACTCATCAGTGAATTAAGCCACTGGTAAAGTTAGAGCGCTCACTTTCCCAAAGCCTTTTAGAGAACAACCAAGCCTTCAACACAATGAACCTTTTGGGGATATTTGAATCCCAAACATAGTTTAAGTATTGATTTGAAAATGCTTCTCATTTTTTTTTTTCTTGCTTCTCATTTCTTATGTAAGCCTTCCATGCTACAGACGTCTCCATACTGCTTATATCAATACCGTATATTTTTTAAAATCTCATTTGGATTTACTTTGAGATCTATTTTTAATTTTTAAAGATTTCTCTATAACTAAACAAGTACTTAAAAGGAGTTTTTTTTAAAACTTTCTAAGAGACGCAAGCAGTATGACAGCAAGTTCAAGCCCACCCACCCTTGGTGACTTAGGAAGACCTTGCCTCAAAATACAAAATAAAAATGTTGGGCAAGTAGCTCTGTAGGGAGGCCCTGGGTTTAATTCTCAATATCACACACACACAAACAAAAAGTGTATGTTTTAATTTCCCTGAAGTTTAAAGCTATCTGTTGTTCTTTTGCAGTCAAATTATAGTTTTATTCCATTATGATCCAAAACATAGTCTATATAATTGAAAATTTTTAATTTGTTTTATAAGGTCTGCTTTGTGGCTTAGGATACATCCTATGTTGTAGAATATTTTGAAGTAGATTTCTTTTACAATATATTAGTTCTCAAGTACAACAACACTGGATATCTTAAAGAAGAGAGGCTCACTGTTTTGAAGGTAAAATTTCTGAAATTGGCAGGGCTTTCTATTTTCTGAAAGAGCTCTTCCTAGCTTCTGGCAGTTTGCTGGCAATCATTGTTGTAGATGCATCATTCCAGTCCTCTGTTTTCATCTGATAGTCTCCTTGTGCTCCTAACTGTGTCTCTTTTTTTAAAAGGACATCAGTCAGACTACAGTAGCAGCCAACCAGTATGGTGGCATCTTAACTACTTTCATCTACAATGAATCTATTTCCCAATAAAGCAGTGTGGATTAAGAATTATACAAATATTTTAATAGTTTAATTTTTTGTGGGCACAATTCGTCACATAGTACTTAGGCTTTTGAAAACTTATTTATGTTATTGGATGCAGTCTCTACATATATGTCAGATCCTGCTGGTTAGTGGTAGTAAGTCTTCTATGTCCTTGCTGAATTTGTATCTAGTAATTCCATCAGATGTTGAGGTGGGGATATGGAAGTTCTCAAATATAATTATTGATCCCTCTAAAATTTTCCATTCAAATCTATCTGCTTTGCTTCTTGTGTTTTGTGGTAGACCTGCCTCCCACAAACTCCTATTTTGTATGCATTATATGTCACTTAGAATTGTTTTGCTTTACTACTTTGTCTACAGCAATTCTTTTGCCTTTAAGCATACTTTATTAGATATTTATAAAGCTGTTACATTTCACATTATAATATTTTTCATTCTTTCATTTTTAGCCTTCTGATGTCATTGAATTTGAAGTAAAATTCTTGAAAGCAGCATATAGCTTAGTCAGATTTTTAAATGTGATTTTCTAATATCTTTTGATGTGTTTCTTTAGATAATTTACATTTTTATTAACTATTGAAATATTGGTTCCTTGTCTGCCATTTGTTAATTATTCTATATTAGTTTATGCTGAATCTCATATTTCTGTTTCTCTTACTTTCCTGAAAGTATTTTGGACTTTTTTAAAAACTCCATCTTCATTGTTTATTGCTGTATATCTCTTTGTATAACATTTTATAGTAGTTACTCTGGGTATTACAACATCCAGTTTTATCATGTGTCTGGAAACCTCACTTCCACTTAGTTTTTTGTTTGCTTTGTTTTTTTTTTTTTTTTGCCTTCTTTATTTTAAAATATATTTGACTTGAGTATCAGGCAGTGCTATAATTTCTGTTTGAATTATTGAATATAATTTATAAATGTGTGAGGAAAAGGGCAGTAAAATCCATGTAGAAAAATGCTCTCTCCATTGTCCCTTTGTTCTGTGGTTCACAGGTCCTTTCCTCAGCATTTTTTCATTTTAGCTTCTATCATCTAGTTATATTGATCCTTTCTCATCTTGATCTCTATTTCTGAGATAAACCTCAAGGTATCTTTCATAAAATACTATGTCAAAGTTTAAAAGAAATAACTAAAGATAAATGCTTGAAAGACATGCATTATTATGAGTTCATAAAATACATATACTTTCTTTCCAAGAAGCTGCCTTATATATGTCAGAAGATACTTGAACATATGCTGTTTTTTATATTCTTATGTTTATGTAGTACACATATTATTATTTACACATCAGTATGAAAATAATCAGAATATTTTTCATTTAAGCAAGAGAAAAATGGCTTCATAAATAAAACAAAGCAGAACCAGAAACTTTGGAGGAAAAAGACAAAGCTTGAGCATCTTCAAAAAATTAAGTAGTTTATTACACTAAAAAGATGAAATAATGCCTTTGAAACTGAGGGATCAACATTCAGATTTAAAAAGCACTGATTTAGATATGAAAACTCTTGTCAATAATCCATGAATTAAAAGACAAAACAAAAGCAGAAGTAAAACAAAACTATTCCTCTCCCTTTAAACTTTTGTGTGCTTAAACTGAGCAAACTACAATCAAATATTAGCAACCTACAACTATTATGTCACCATTTACATTTATTTTATGGGCTAATCCAGAATATTTTATAATTTTTCTCTTCTAATCAGTTAGCGACATTTCAGACTTTTAAAAATATAGAAAAAATAATTTAGAACACTGAATGATGACTTTACAGCTGAAATTTATAAGGTGAAAAGTTTTTATTTAGTTTTCTACAAATGAGTGCCTATTTTTTATTATAAGTTCTAATTTATTTTAACTGAAATAGAATAGTGATATTTCCAACTATTTATTTTATAAACACAAAATCAGAGCCAGAACATAACTACCTATGTAAACTACATACAGGTTTAGTTGCCAAGCCTTTGTAAAAATGTGTTTCAAATTATTCTTTGGTCTATAACACCCACAAGCTCCTTTACAACTATGTGCAGTTTATTTATTACACTAAACTGTTCATAATTCTAACTATAATTTAAATGAAATTAGTACAGACATAAAGTTTTGTAAAATTATGTAAATTCATTTTATGCCATTTTGTTAATATAAAATTGTGATACAAATGTGAAAAATATAAATTAGTATAAATTTGAGAAAATTATTAAATTTTATTTAACTAAGTAGTTGCACTAACACTTGCACATAAAATGATGAATTGTTGGAAAAAATTTGAAATATTTGATTTGCTATTTTGTTTTCAAAAATGCTTTTATTTGCATGAGTAAATACTACAAGCATAGGTGTAAATGATTGTCAATTTGAAATTTTAATAATCACCATTCTTTATTATACTTAATCAAAACACCTCTAAGTTATAGCTATTTTTAGCATACTGATTGAAGCTGTTAACCAATTATAAACCCTAGTCAAACAAATGTTAAAATTAGATAAATAATTGACATAGTTCAGTATGGAAGGAGTCCTATTGAGAATTCTTCTTTCCAGAACTTGTAGTTCATTCATTCTCGTTCTACAATATCAGTGACATACATTGTATCTGTTATTGTAATTGCAACACTCTGGGAAGCTAAGGAAAAAGGATAGCAAAGTTTCAGTCTAGCTGGACAATTTATCAACTTAAAGAAAAACTGCCCCAAAATGAAAACATATAAAAGGACAGGGCCTGTGGCTGCTGATGTAGCTCCAAATGAATGTTCTTGTTTCAGTTTTCAGTACTAAAAAAAGAAGTTTAACTTCAACACTCAGTTGTCTAGGCCAAATTATTCTTTGGTCTATAACACCTCCTGCCCTTCTTTTGTAATTGCTTATCCTTTCACCCACAGCCCAGAGATCATAGTCTATAAAAGACTTTTTACCAGTAGTCTGAAGAATGTATCTTTCATATACGATTAGAGGTACCTGATGTGTATCATTTCATTTACAGTGCTAAGTGATTAGGCTAGGTAGTCCTGAACTCTTCCTTTGGAATTTCTATTCTCAATTTACTCCTTTCTCTGTGATCTCAAACCAGTCATTTAAGGGTCAGGGGTTTAGCTCAGTGGCATAAATGCCTTCCTGGAAAATGCAAGGTCATGAGTTCAAAACCTGGCACAAAAACAAAACAAAAGCCATTTAAACTACCCATCCCTAACTTTATCTATTAATGACAATATTAATATTCATCTTCTAAACTTGTTTTGAGAAACAATTAACTAAATATGTATAAAATACTTAGATTGTTTATCACTTTGTAAGCACACAGTAAGATTTTAATCATTTTAAATAACATAGTATTGCCTATTTCTTTTTCTTATATTTTTGATACAATATTCAACTATTCTTTTTATTTATGTATCTGTGATGTTGAATGCAGCAAAACATAAAGTAAAAACATACTGTTTTTTATGAATGATCACATGTAAATACTCTTTAAGTGATTTAAATTGTAGCACTGAAAAACATTTCATAAAAGCATTTTTTACATTAAGACTCCTATGCATTGAAAAAGGATTATGAAATTTCAGAAGGAAGGTATGAATAATTTAACAATTCCTCAAATTATGCATATCAAATTTTATTTAATTTTAAAATTTTTATGAGTATGTATTTGTAGAACATAATGATTATGTTCATGGAGGGGAATATATATATATATATTCCTTTGCTTCCCTTTCCTTTCTTCTCCCTCCCTCCTCCCACCATCTGTCTTCTTCCTTGTTTTGCAAAAAAAAAAAAGGCTGTTTACTATCATTTGCCTTTCATGTTGCTACTTAAATTATATTATACTTTGTATTACCCATAGAAGAGAAACCATGTGATATATTAATCTCATATGTTTGACTTATTTTACTTAATTCTATGTTCTCAAGGTGCATTCATTTTCTAAAAACAATTCAAATTGTCTTTGTTTATACTAGACACTCCAGGGTGTGTAAGTACCACTTTTTCTTTATGGAAATATAGACCATTTACATGATTTTGCTATTGTAAGATATAATGGTATATATATAGATATAGATCTATATATATAGACATAGATCTATATAGAGATATAATATATACATAGATACATATGTATATTTATTTATACATATATATCTATATATCACATACATATATAGATATATATGGATAGATAGATAGATATAGAGCTAAACAGACACATAGATAGATACATATATATATCTGTGATAAGTCTTTAAATCTTTTGGGAAGAGGCCTAGATGTGGGATAGCAGGATCAAATGAAATTTCTATTTTTAGTCTTTTGAGAAATCTTCATAACCATTTCTCAATGGTTGTGCTAGCTTATGTTCCCACCATTAGTGTAGAAGTGTGCTTTGTACCACAGCCTCATTAGCATTTGCTATTATTTAATTTCTTGATGAATTTCACTCTTTTTGGAGTAAGATGGAATCTCAATGTTGTTTTAATTTGCATTTCTGTGATAATCAAAGATGTTGAACATTTTTTTCATGTGTTAGTTGTCCACTTTTACTTCTTCTAAGAAGTGTCTTGTTTTAATTACCCATATTTTTTAATGGATTTTTCTATTTTAGAGGTCAAAACTTTTTACAGTCTTTTACTTCCTTTAGATATAAGTTTCCTGTCTCAGGTGTAGCTGGCAAAATTTTTTTCTCCTTTTGTGAGTTGTGTCTCCACTTTGTTGGTTGTTCGCTGTGAGGAAATTTTTAAATTTTACATAATACCAATTTTTGTTTTTGATGTTATTTATTGTATAAATGGAATTCCTTTCCTGGAATTGTTTTCTGTGCATACAGTTTCAAGGATTTTGCCTATTTTATTGTCTACCAAGCAAAATATTTCTGTTTCAGTATTTACACTTTTGATTCACTTTTATTTTATCTTAGTACATGGTGACAGATATGGGTATAGATCAATCTTCTGCATGTGGACACCCAGTTTTCCAGCACCATTCATTAATTAGATTATTATTTTTCTCCTGTGAATATTTTTGGGCACTTGTCAAGAAGCAGACAGCTAAGTGAGCCTGGGGTTGCTTCTGAATCCTGTATCTTGTTCCATTGATCTGCGTGTATGTTTTTCTTTCTAAAATCAGAAATAAGAGAGAAATGCTCACTATCACCATTCTTGTTCAGTATAGTACCCAAAGCTGTAATTTGAGCAATCAGCCAATAAAAAATTAAAAATGTAAATAGAAAAAAAGGGAGAGTTGAACTATCATTACTCACATTACTCACATATGACATGATTCTTTGTATAATATACTCAAAAATCTTCTACCAAAATACTCCTAGAAATAATAAATTCAGAATACAGTAAGATACAAAATCAGCACAGAAAAACCAAATGTTTCTGTGTAGCAATAATAAATCCACCAAAAAAGAAATCAGTAATATAATACCATTTAAAATATTTTTTATAAAAATTACTTCGAAACTAACCAAAGAAAGCAAAAGACATCTGTATTGAAAACTACATAACTCTGTGAAAGGAAATCAAAGAAGACATCACAAAATGGAAAGTTGTCCTTTGTTTCATTATAGGAAGAAATAGTAACAAAATGGTCCTTCTATCAAAACTAATGTATAAATATAATGCAGTCCTAGTCAAAATACCAATAGCATTCTCTACAGAATTAGAAGAAAACCCTAAAAGTAATGTGAAATGAGAAGAGATCTAGAGACACAAAATCAATTCAGAAGAATGAAAGTAAGACAGAAGACATCACAATCCTGGATTTCAAGTGACTCATATTACAAGACTATAATGATAAAAACTGCATTGGTGGAAAAATATAAATCATTTTGTACAGATAATAAGTATCACATGTATACTTGAAAAATAAAATACTAAATATGGAAATAATAGGCTGTTTAGCATATTTTTACACTGCTCACATTCTAGTTCTTTAAAATAAATGATTTTCACTTTGCTATTCAATCTTGACTTGTACCAACTTGGGATAGATCAATTTCCTCCAGAGATATGTATTAGTGTTCTGTTGTGAAAAAGAGTTTGTAAAAGCAAGAATTAAAGTAATTTCTAAAGTCAAAGCATGTAAATGACAAAATTAGTGTTTACAGACAAGTCTGTCTGTGTCCCAACCCCTACCTTGTATACATTCTATTTTACTATATCAAACACTGAAATTTGTATTTCACTTTTGACCTTTAACATTAGAATTTTATTCAAGTACATTCTCCACATGTAAAATTCAATTATATTCTCTTTTTCCTGTGTTACCATAAAGAAGAAAAAGTAGATGCTAAAAATGTCAATATATGTGAAAGTTTTGTATATGTTTAAGTAACAAATGACTCAATTCAAATTTTGAAAAAACTAGACAATAAATATTCTGCATAAAGGTCACATGTGTAATTTTTACAAACACTTCATAATTAATATAATCATTTTCTTATAATCACTTGGCTAGAGTTATTCAAATACCAGACAAATTTGTTTTAGAAATTTTATGAGCCAACCATCTACAATAGAATGAGTTTGTATAAGAAGAATACGAACTTCCTTCTAATGTTAAGACCTTGTGAAACAATGAATAAGTTAGAGAGTATACATATGCTTTACTAAATAATACCTAGTACACCCAGTGCTCTTGGAAATGGCATTTTTGGTGTAGTGGCCTAAAATCATAAAATGCTGGGCATAACACACTAACTTCATGTTCATTTAACTCATCCTTCACCCACTCTATTCTTTCAGTCATAAGATCCAATCTCAAATCACAATTGACACTCTCAAATTTAAATCACAGGAAACTTTTCTTCTAGAATAACAGTGGAGAGAACAGAGACCAGTGGGAAACATAATGTGCTAAAAAGTTTGCTACAGTATTTAATTCTCTTAATCACACACAGTACAAAGCAGGAGTAAAAAGGAAATATTTCAAGTGCCTTGTGAGAGTAGTTACCCATATTTAGAACTATGAAAGGACTTTGTCAATACATCTTCCATAAGTTTTTCTCTACATCTGCTTTGTTTCTAACATTCTGCAATACTAACAGAATGAGTCAAAACTGAAGTTATATGCTGGGTAAGTCAGATGGTAACATATTACTAATGGACCTCATCTGTAGTATAATGGACTTGGTTGATCAATATGATGCTAATAAGGGAAGTGCACTTTGTCCAGGTTTTGATCATTTGCTTCTTAAATACCCAGTCCCTGGGTATGTGTAACAAATATCCCAGAAATCCACACACTGCCACAAAATATAAGGGTCACTTTCAGCATGTATAAAATTGACTGTGCACAAAGGGAAGAAAAGTTGACGTCTACTTCAAAAGTTAATGTTAAGTAAGGTTCTGCTCATTTTTTCCAATGAGAAACTATTGTTATCATTCCACTTCTTGTTATTTTAACTCAAAAATGATAACTTTGGTCATATTTTTGAAAATTAAATGAGGAACTCACAAAGGATATGCCAAAAGAACTATAATTTTGTTTTGATATAATTCATTGGAAATACAATGATATATATACTATGGAATCACCTATTACAGAAATTTCCATTTTTTTATTTGTTCTTCTTAGAGATGTATCCCTAGATTTCTTACTTAGTAATGTTTTCAGTGTGTTGTCCAATAAAAGGTGTCAGTAAGCCTAAAAATTAGAGTTACCCAAGATATTGTTAACTTTAATTTGTATTTCTTGGTAGTTAAAGCAAATACATATATGTGATGAAGTAACTCTTGCTAACTGAAAGTATTAAACAACACAAGAAATTTAGAATCAGAAGATCGCATTTTGTTTCTCCTTTGAGAACTCCTAAATATACATCTTTGATAAGACTTTGGTTTTCTTATTTTTTTAAAATTTTATTTTAAAGATAATAAAATGCAACAAAACATAACAGAACAAAATCAATCAAAACAAAGCAGTAGAACTGGTACAGAACTTCAAACCAGGATACTAGGAAAACAATAGCTACTATAGTTTATCTTGTTATCTTCACAATAGTTGACCATTCCATCAGGTACAGTAAAATCAAACCAAAAACAAAACAGAATAAAACCAATCAAAACAGAATATTGAATAAAGCAAAACAATCAGAATAAAGCCAAACAGTGAGAATAATATTGGGCCTCAAAGACAAGATAGAAGTGAATCCCCCATATATGCTACATTGCATACTGTCATCCTCCCAAAGTTAGTTTTTCTTTGTCTCTATTATTATTATTGTTATTTTATTTCTTTGGTTTTTTGAGACATGGTGTTCGGATTGCCTTAAACTCATTATATACTCCAGGCTGGCCTCGAAATTGCAGTAATCCTCCTGTCTTGACCTCCTGAGTGCTAGGATTACAGATGTGAACCACCACACTAGGCTAGAAACAAAGTTTTTAACAACATTAAATGAAGAAATGACTATGAAAGACTGAACGACTTATATTGGGAGTGTCTTCAAAATGAATTATATTGAAACAAAATGTGAACAAATAAAGAAACAAGGACATTTTGACCTTAAAATTTATAGACTAATATATTGGAAAGTCTCATCAGAAAAATCATGTTATATAATAAGATTTGGAACTTTTTCAGTTTCTCTCTCCATTCTCCTGTGTGTCTATTTTTCAGTCTTATCATCTTTAATTTATGATGTATATTGTGAAAATAAGTCTTTACATATTTTTTCTTTCAAATTACAATGTTATTTATAGGTTTTAATTTTTATATATGTTTAGGTTAGGTAACTACTGCCTACTATTGAAATCAATATAGCAATCTATTAACTGTGTCACTGACTCCTGTCACCATCTGGGGGATGATGGGGATGTCTTCAAACATCATTCCCCTAAAATATCATCTTTACCCTGTGGCTAATGTTTCAAAATGTAACTACAATCTTTTTATTCTGCTTCATAAATCTTTACTCATCTTTCATTGTCCTATAGTTCATTCTTGGTAGAATACACAAACTCTATGAACTGCCTTTTACTCTATCTTCATCCATTATTATCTTGTTCTTTTCTTTGCAAAATACTCAACAGTGGATTTACTATAATTTGTATGTGTAAATTTCTTCTTTCACACTCATGTCTGCTTATTCCATTCATCCTTTTCATCCAGGAAATTCCTTCTTCTTGTCATCTTGACTTAAACATTTCTCTACTTCCAAAACTAGGCTTCCTCTTCCACTTATTTGTTACTATGGCACCATCTATTCTGATAGAACATGTAGTGTACTGCAATGGCCTGTTTTCTTTCTGTGTATTTGAGAAGACATTGCAGGCTTCAAAAGCAGGCACAGTGTTTGATACTGATTTGGAACTCAATAAATATTTGTTGAATTATTAATGATTTGGATTACACAAGAAATTGTACTTGAGAAGCTATTGTGGTTTCGGTCTTAAGAAAAATCTGCTAGTACAGAATCTTGTGAATATATTCATTAAATGTTTTCTATTGGCTTTTATATAAAAGAGAAATCATTACCTACAACTTACATATTTCAATATATATTTCTTTCAAAATTATCAAATGCTTTCGACACTCATATGACAATTGAAATTTTCAATATCTGAATTTGTGTTGAGGGAAGTCAGTCTTTAAATCCATTAAGGATACAGTGTTAATGTACTTACTTTTCACGAGATATATAAAGGGACATAATCTTCTGGTGGATTCAGTTTTAACGAGTTAATGACCATATGCACACTAAAAACTAACTGGTTTATGGAACTGCTTTAATTTATTGGGAAGCAATAATAAAAGCTATAATTAGCATCAGTAAAGCAACTTCATTACTTTCTTGACTACTTTTAAATTCAAAGGATTTTGATTTGTAATTTATTTTCACTTAAATTACCAATTTTTGAATATTGATTTTTTGATAATTTCAGAATAAAACATGTATACTTTTCATTTTATATATGAATCTATATATGCAATGCCTGTGAATATATCACAAAATTAATTTGAAAAATTAATTTGAAAGTTGTCCCTAGAGTATTTAATAACTCAATAATAAAATAAGTTTCTCACAAAAAATATTGAAGCAAAATACTTTTGAGAAAAAGTATTAAGCTTTGCATATGACTTTTCCTTCTTGAAACATAAAGAAAAATACAATGCTTAACACTTTTGGTTGAATCGGTTAGGATAAAATATAATACAAAAAGATGTAAAGTACAAACAGCAGTATTTTAAATATGTAGTGGTATTTTCCTCTCCTCTCCCCATGAAGAAATTCAACGGAAGGTGTTAGAATTTAGATCTACAATTTCCCTACAGATACACTCGTGTTCTGTGGTGTTTCCTTTGGATGGTGATAGCACTTTGGGGTACTGTACTCATAAGTGGAATCTCCTCTAATGAGGTTGGTAGCTAAGTGTTAGAAATTGCAAGTGGGATCTGGTTGGATAAGCAGGGACATAAACTGTATCTCTTTCCTTCTTCCATGCTTTTGCTTCCTGTCCACCATAACGAGTGCAGGTTTCCATTGCTGTATGTTCTTTCTGTCTTACAGTCAATTTTGATCATACATCAAAAATGTGAGTAAAAATAAATCTCTCCTCCTTTAAGTTGTGTCTGGTAATGTGTCTCATCAATGTGAAAGAGATAGTAAAGACAGACTGTAATAGAAGGAATGAGGTTGTTCCTAAGACTTCATAAGCATTTGGTTCAAAATCTTTGGAAACGAATTGTGAGAAAAGTTTAGAAAGGTTTGGAGATACTGTCCAGAGAAGTCCTAGAATGCTGTAAACTGAGCTTGATTGGGCATTCTGGTCAGAACTTAAAAGACTCAAATGCTGATCTGAATGCAAAGAATATAAACCAAGCTCAGGTTCATTTGGAAATAATTTGGTTTGAGGGCACGTGTATTACACTGTGGCAGATAATATGTCTAAATTTTGCACATGTCCTGAGACTTTGTTAGGAATAGATTAATTCTGGTGGTCTAATTAATCAGGCAGATAAATTTCAAAGCAGCTCAAAATTTTGGCTGCGGCGTGGGTACTGCAGGTATCTCTAGCTAGATTTATAGTGAGACACAGGAGCCAAAAGCCCACTTGAAAAGTTTGCCAGAAAGAAAGCCTCTGCAAATTTGGGGCACAGGAGAGCATGTTTGAAAAACAGAAAATAAAAAGTGTGAAAAGAGAATCCAATTACTTTTCATCAGGACAATACTAAAAGTGGTTGGAGGACGACATATCAGGATTCAGCAAGACCCCAACATTTTTAGGCTCAAAGGTAGTGAAATTAAAGTCTTTGCATTGAGAAAGGAGTCCTTGGGCACTTTGCTGGAGAAGCGTTGTCTAGAAAATTATTCCCTCAAGTTCAGTACCCAGTGCTCTGTCTTCAGGTACTCAGAGGCTTCTGTAAACAGTATGCAAAAGGGCCCAGGGACTGGTCGACCTAGTGATAGAGCTTAACACATCTACATGGTGCTGACTTTACAGGAATGAAGAACACAAGACCTCTTGGATCAGCGAGTCTGCAGTCCAGATTTCAGAAGAATTCCTGGAAACCAAAATCTTGTGCCCATAAAAGAGCGGTGTGAGAAGCTGTAAGAGTGAAGCTGAAAGTACAGTGGAGACCCCAGGAATTTGGAGACCCTATGAATATGAACTATCTGCAGAAATCCACAAGAAGTAAGCGGAGCCAAATATGGTAGGATTGACAACACCCAAGCCCTTTTGAATACACATTTTACCACAACTTCTCCCTGGTGCTAGACATAGGATTACAGAACTTAGTTGTTTGACCTGCTGAGTTTTGGCCTTGATTTGGTCTCATTTCTTTTTGTCTTCTTTTTTCTCTTTTTTGAAATGTCAATATTTATTTTATGTCATTGTATGTCTAAGTGTTTACATTTCTTTCTGATTTTTACAAGAGTGAACAGCTAGGAGTCTCATAGGAGTCTCATCGGCAACTTTGAAATTTGTCTTCTCAGCAATGCTGAAACTGTTAGAACTTTGGCAACATGTAGAGATGAGCTAAATATGTTTTACTTAAAGGGTCTTTTGGGGGCTAGGGGAAAAATGTTATGACTTAGAAGTAGAAACTCCTCCCAAATTGTAATGTTTTCAGAAGCAAGTCTTTTGGAAGTTAATTGAATAATAGGGAGTCATCTGATAATGAATTCACTAGTTAAGTATCCTGTTAGAAGGTGGGATCTGGTCCGAAGTGGCAGTTCACTAAAGGGATGATGAGCTGACAGAGACATTTTCCTCCTCACTTCCTCCCTTCCCTCTCCTGGCCACTATCACATAAGCAACTTTTTTTTCAGCAGACTATTCTATCATACTTTTTCTGCTTTGGAGCCAGTGGACCATGGATTGAAAATGAGTCAAAATAAACCTTTTGATTTATCTTTTGCCTGTTTACACTATTGTGTCTTTGTGAAGAAAAAGTGACTAAGACTGAAGATAAATACTGGAATTAATTCCCCAGTTAAACTAAGTCAGAATTAATGACAATTTTTAGCTTTCTTTCATGGTTAAATGATGATATCAAGCTGCACAAAACACAGAATAGGATCAGAATAAAGTGGTAATTATGGAACCAGATATGATCATTTACTTGAAAAAGTAGAATCTTTCAGAGGACTCCCAAATAAACTACTGCATCTCATTGACAAGAATTATTTCTCCAGCTGCAATTTACTACAAGTGAGAAAAGGAATACAATCATTTTCATTTCCAATCCTGTACAGAAATTAGACAAAAAAAAAGAGGAGCAAATAGATATGCTTTATTTCTCATTATATAATTAAATGATTATTATTATTTTAGTATAGCTCACTTTCAGCAAAGGCCATTTAACAAGTTTGTGGAAACAAAAAAGGGGACAAGAACACTACGTATTTCTAAGCATTGTATATTCTGTACTGTTCCTATCTATGGACCTGAGTTTTCTTAAATAATGTATGTAAAAACTTAATATTGATTATAGGTCTACTAAAGTGATGACTAACCTTATCATTTAATGTTTTTATGAACTCCCAATTTTCCTTCTAAGACCTTACTTTTTTCAGATGAATATCAGCACAATTGTGTATTTTAGCCTTCTTTATACTCTCATTCATATTTTGACGAATACATTGAAATATCTTGGTGAATTAAAATATGACTAGTGGAGATTCTTAAACATAAAAAGCATGTAAAGAGGCAGGAGATATTCACAGATGACTTTCTGGAACAGCAGACATTGGAGAAACAAGGTTAAAAGCAGATGAATGCCTACCTTCCACTGGATTATATATATATATATATATATATTTTTTTTTTTTTTTGAGGCAGAGTTTCACTATATAATTCAGGATGCCCTCAAACTCGCTTTATAACCCAGCCTGGCCTCACACTCACGGGAATCCTCCTGCCTCAGCCTTCTGAGTGCTGGAATTACACCACCACACCTGGGTAGATTCTATATTCTTGATCTTTCTTGGCAATCTTTTAAGGCCAGATGTTCCACAACAGAAGATGATTATCTGTTAAGCTATAGGACTATGGAAGTCTGTTTCTTAAGAGACTATGAATTGGTATTCCATATTAAAACTTACTACCAGTTTACTTTCATGGTCAGTGCCAGCACTGGCCCTTGCTTTAACATGATGGAAAAACTTAAATGCAAGCACTTTGGTTCAGTTATAGGTGTATTAGTGGAAAATATCAGTGGTTTTTACCGGGAAAACAATAGTCTTTCCACTGTACATCAAGTCCCTAGATACAAATTTTCTAAATGACTAAGTCTGATTGAATAAAATGTTGGGAAAGAATTTATTTCAGTAGAGTATTACAGGAGGTTAATTTTCTCCAAACAGGAAAGTGTGCAGTTGATATGTTAATTTGGGGAAAATGCTATTAACAATTGAATACTTATTTTTAGATGTCAGTTTTTTAGCCAGACATGGTGGTACACTCCTGTAAACCCAGCACTCAGCACTCAGGAGGCTGAAGTAGAAGGATCATTGTGAGTTCAAAGTCAGCCTGGACTAGCCGGGCGTGGTGGTGCATGCCTTTAATCCCAGTACTCGGGAGGCTGAGGTAGGAGGAGCTTTGTGAGTTCGAGGCCGGCTTGGGCTACAACGCGAGCGCGAGACCAGCCTGAGCTACACAGTGCGACCCTGCCTCAAAAAACCAGGACCGGGAGTTTGGCTCAGCGACCTAAGTGACTGTCTGACAGGCGCGAGGTTGTGAGTTCAATCCCCAGTGCTGCAAAAAAAAAAAACCAAAAAAAACAAAAAAAACCAAAAAAAAAACCGAAGTCATTCAGGACTATATAGTGAAACCTTGTTCCAGAAAAAAATAAATAAAAATAAAAATAAAATGTTATTTTTAAAAGTTTTAATTGGTTTTAATTATATATCTCAAGTATAATTTTCAGTAATTTTCAGAGTTGTTCAAAGTTTAATATTATCTGACCAAATTTTAAAAATTTGTGGCAAAAATGCATACAATGTATCCCTGCCCTATATGCAGCCTGAAAACTTGTCTAATGGAGAAATAAAATAATTATCATGCTAATTTGAAAGATACAATAAAACTAACATTTCCTTAAAATAAAACTAAGTTTCTTACATTAGTTCTGAATTTAGCTCAGAGGTATAAAAATGTTTTGAGTTATATTTAAAAAGTTGTACCACTTTTTTTGCTTAATCACAAAACTATCATTATAATTATCTTCAGTTATTAAAATTTTACTCATTAAAATGTAAAGATAGTTGCCATAATCCTTTAATTTAACTAGTTCCTAATAATATTTGTATCACTTCTCATTCTAATCTCTAAACGCACCTTGAGCTTTTAAAAAAAGTATACATAATTAAATCTATTTTTACAAATCAGTTTATATAGCACTATATTTCAGTGACAATCCCTGAAAGGACATGATTTTTATTACCTTTGCATCAATCAAAAGTACCACTGAAAAAGTACAGGTCATTGCCTCATATTTAACAACACAAGGTGGAAGGATATGTGATTTCAGTTTTTAGTTTAAAGAAAAACATTTTTTCACTTATAGACTCTTTTTGAAATGTTGACTATCTCATTATAGTGTCTTATTAACACCTAAAGTTTTGGAAATTTCCTCCCATGAACAGCTAGATACAATCTGAGATTAAATCACAGAAGTAGCATTGGAAACAAGAACATATACCTCTAAATAAAATGTAAACAGAAGTCAGAAAACAGCAATCTCCTTCTGTAGCAACAAGGTGAACAAAGATGTTACAGGCTAGACTGATGTCACCTCAGAATGACTGAGCCAGATCCTCATGACTTTAGGCCTGGTGCCCACTGTCTCATTCACCATGCCATACCTGCTGACATGGAAGAGGAATTGATCATTTTGTTATCCTTATCCATAACCTCCATCTGTTCTTTGAATCCTGTTTTTCACCTGCTTGCTAGAAATCTTATGAATCATATTTGTTGCCCTCATGCTTTCTAAACTGTTTCTGTCACAGTAACCTCTAAATGTGCTCAAGTCTCTTCAATTTTATGAGAAAAATTAAAGCAAAGCCAGAGCATCAGAAACAAGATTACAAATTTTGTATGTGAAGCATCTTATTTCTCACTTCTGCTACAGAGTTCATTTGAAATACATATAAGAAAGCTCTGTTACCACATCAGAATACCTGGACTTTCCTTCAGTTACTCAAAGTACTATGCTTCTTTTCTCCATAGGATTTTTGCCCACACTAGTTCAGGCTGTGACTGTACTTTCCACTCAGAATTACCATTAGCATTTATTCTAGTTAAATGTTGCTTATCTTTCAACTATCAGTTAAACATTATTTCTTTTGCATTTAAAAAATATAACAATATATCATGAAATTATTCAACTTTCATCATTTTTGTCAGTCTGCACTAATTCATCAGTATATTATTTTCATTACTGTCTTCTTAAATTATAGCTGTAAGGCCCATAAAGTGCTGATGAGCTTGACTGAGTAAAGCTGATTGACATGGAAGCTCCCAGAAGACAAGTGAAGCACAGGTCTGTTTTGCCTGTGGGTGGATCATGGAACCATATTTCACTCTATGTGCCTTTGTTCCGTTGATGCCTGGCACTACTCCCCTGCTCTGCTTCCCAGCAACTGTGAACTGAGCAGCTTTGTCCTGCCATGACTTCCCTCCATAATGTTCTTGCCTATGAGGCTTTGGATCATGTATTAATCTTCCTAAAGCCATGAAGTAAATTAAACCTCTCCTCTTTCAAATTGTAGGTGTCTGGTATAGCGTTCCAGTGAAAGCAAAGTTAATACAGAAAATGAGTACCAGAAGTGTAGTTTCTGCTGTGAATGTCCCTCACAGTATGATTTAAACCCTTTAGAATTGGCAAGGAGGACATGTTTAGGAAAATTTGGAGATGTGGGGTAGAAAATTCCTAGACTGTGCTCTATGCAGAATTTGATGAACACTTGTGCTCAGAGATCAGAAGACCAGAATGGTGATAGAAATGTCTACATTAAAAGTCAAGGTTATACTTTTTCATTCATACTTCTTGGGGCAGGACTAGAGCCCATGAATGTTATATTCTTTCAAAAAAATGTGTGCATTTTTCCACGTCCTGCAATTTTGAGACAGGTTCAATTTAAGTGCTATGAACTAATTAATATAGTGGAGAAAGTTTCAGGGCAGTCCAAATTATAGTCTGTGGTACGGGTACTATAGGCAGCTTTTAGCCAAATTTATATTGAGAATCAGGGATAAAGATGAATGAATGAATGAATGAATAAATAAATAAATAAATAAAGCAAAACAGAAAAACTTTCAGTTTGGATCTGGAAAAAGTTGGGACCAAAAGATGCATGGTGAGCAAAGAAATTTAAGTCATTAAAAAGAAACCAAGTACTTCCTATAGGGACAAGAAGAAATATTTCCTGAAGGCATTTAAGGAATCAGCAAGATCCCAACTATTGCAAGTTCCAAGATGAAAATGTGTAAACTTGCTGACTGTGAAGAGTGTTCTAGGCTTCTTCTCAAGAAAATTTGCCTAGGGAATTGTTTCCATGAAATTCATTTTACCATGCTTGGGCATCTAGGCATTCAGAGGCTACTGCTGTTGGGGTCTGAGGAGTCCTGGCTTCTATATAGCTACTACACTGATGTCACACTTTGGCATCATTCATGTGATGGTAGTTTAATGGGCATTCACAGTACAAGAATTCTAGTGTCAAGTAGAGAGGCATCCACTGAGATTTAAAAAGAAACCCTCAGAGGCCAAGCAAGTAGCTCCTGAGAATTGTAGTGCATGAGTTTTGGGGAGGAAATCAAGCACATAGTAGGCATTACAGAAAGCTGAAGATGCCCAGAACATCTAGCAAGGGAATTTCCATGTAATGAACAGAGCCAAAGAGAGAGGCCATGTGTGCTGCTTCTAGTAATGCCAAATGATTGAGCCAACCAAAGCCCATTGGAACTTATAGCTCAACATGTGTATCTTAGATAATAAATATAAAGCAACAAACTTACTGTTTGTCGTGCTTGGTTCTTGTCTTGGTTTGGTCTAATACTTTTCTATCTCCTTAATCCTTTGGAATGGGAATGTGCATTAGAATTATGCAAACTGCTGTTTTGTTTTGTTTTGTTTTGTTTTGTTTTGTTTTGTTACAGAGATTCACAGCTAAACATTTCTCTTTAATCTCAGAAGAGACTTTGACTTCAGCTTTTGAAAAATGCCGGAACTCTTGATACTATGAGGAAGAGACTATTGTGTGCTCCATTATATGCAGGAGAATTCTAACATATTAGACAAAATTATTAACTCATTACTGTGTTTATTTGGAGATTAAGTGTGTTTTCAGGTGATGTATTTTGGGTGTCAAGGTGACAAGCGATGGAATGTGAGGTTTAAACTTCAGTTTGAAACTTTGACAGGCGTGGGAATCACCGAGAAGATTAGGGGAGCACTTTGCTGCTTATGTCTGGGTGGGTCATGGAAGAGAAGGCTTGAGTAATGTATCTTGTCGTCATTCCTTCCTCTGGTGCTGGTTACCTGCTCTGCTTTAATCAGTTTTTCTCTGCCATACTGTACCATGATGATATTCCTACCTAGAAGCCTGCAGATCATGTACTGGATCCCTTAACTGAGCTAAATTAAACCATCTGTCCTTTAAATTTTGCATGTAAGCTATTGTTTCCCAGCAATAGGAAACCTAAACCTGACTTACATGCCAGTGTCTTTTTACTCCTTTTCTGGATTATCCAATGGTAAGCAATGTTGACACAAAAAAGGCACTTAGCAAATATTCCTGAATGCATAGTTTCATCGAGTGAGAATAATTAATTTGGTGCATTTCTATAGATCTGGCTTTCTTGCAGGGATAAATCAATAAAACATAAAAAAGTTTTACACTTGTAAGTTTTAAAAAGCATTCTTGAAAATGCAAGAGATATTATTAATCTCAAACCAAACATCTTCACTGCACCTTGGGGAATGATAAAAACACACCAAGAAAGAAAAACCTCTTAAAATTTCAGTGGAATAGCATGCATTTTTAATGCATAGGTTTTGTTCATCCTTGAAGGTAGAAATGCACAATGCTTTAGATTTCTGGAGACTTTAATTTGCATACTACTGTAATATACAAGATTTTATATAAAGTAACCTGCAAGAGGAAATTTCCTATCATTCTTAAAGTGATGTACTATGAATCACTAAAATTATATGTAACTTTTCAATGAAAGTTTATTTATGTAATCAATGACCTTTCATTGAGATTTTAACTTTTGTCTAATTAATATGGCACAGAACGTGAATAAACATATTAAAAAGGACCAAAGAGTTGTATTCTTGCACACAGAATTGTACATGGAAATTGCATTTTGTAAAGTAATTATTCACAAAATTTGTCATAAATTTAAATAAAAAATATCAAAAATAATTTACTATTTTATTGTAGTTTTAAATGAGACACAAAAATAATCTCATTCATAAAGTTAAATGACGCATTTTTATACCAGAAGACTGTATAATTTAAAATGTAATGATACCTACTACTGAGAGCCTTTAGATTAACATAAGCCTTGGGATTGGGCACTAAAATAACACATATGAGGTACCCAGTACTTTGATGGCAAATGCTTAACAGACTCTGAAATGTCACTGTATTAATATATTTCATATTTGCAGTCCTTATTTGAACAATTTCTTCCAATTTCATTTCCCATTCTGTTTCCTTTTGTTGATAATCATAATATCGTTCAGTAAAACATGCTTTCTTTGGGGAATAATCCAAACCCAGACCAAGTCAGAGTGCCAGAGCCTGATAAGGACATGATGTTTAGCATTCACTCCTATGCTTGCAAAAATAGACAATATACAGGAGGCAAATGAGAGTGATCATACTGAACCTTCAATGAGCTATATCAGGCTATTGTCTTCTAACACTCTTCAAAGCACATCTTGTTATGTTAGTCCTGATGAAATATTCCAGCTTATTAGACAGCCAACTGTTACAGCAGTAATGTGGCCTCATTTAGCAACATTAAACCCAAATGGCTATCAACGTTTAATGCTCTCCTTTGTCACAAAAATAACCTTTATTTCACATTTTAATGTTTTCTCAATGTCCTCCTAAACAATTGATTTAGTTTCCTCTCATAACCTTAAGGTGAATATCTCACTTTTATCCTTTGATATACACAGGAGGGGTCAATATTGATAGGATAGACAATGTCATATCTCTTATTTAAATCAAAGTGGAAATATAATTTGATATATAAGAACCTATTTATTTCTCATCCTGAAATATTATATTCAAATGGATTCTGACATTAATTTTGACTTTTCAAATATTTTTTCTGGAAATAATATCCAATATTATTTCTGTTAGATTACTTTAACCAATACTTGGGCCACATTCAATTAAAATCTAAAATAAGTCACTTTCAAAATGTCAAAATGTGCAGCAAAACTGAGTCTTTGTTGTAAAGGAACACAATCATAAACTCTTAACATTTATTTTTGATGTAATGTAAAACATTTTACTTAATGTAATCTTTTTGCATGATTAGGAGTGAAGTATTATATTATTGTCAGGAGTGTAACTTATATTTTTCATTCACAAAAAAATAGAACTTGGCAATAATAGATAAAGGTATGCAGATATAATTCTAAATGATCATGAGATAATATAACAATATTTACAAATTATTAAAGCATACTTCACCCAAATCACTTCCACTGATAATGCATGATAAGCAGATGATAAGGAAATATTTATATTAAGCTACAAAAATGTGTGTTGACTTGGGTTTGGTTTGTAATATTTGCTTTATACAGATGACACAAATCCTCTGTATAATTGATGGTGATGATGACAGTGATGGTGGTGATGATGATGGTGATGGTGATGATGATGATGATGGTGCTGGGTGGTGTGGGATTTGGAGACAAGTTAGTGAAATAATGGATCCTGTACTGGGTAACTGTTTCATTATTTCTCATGCTGATTTCGCAATAAGCCTTTAGGGAATTAGTGACGTATACATCATACAGTTGTAGAAAAGTAAGTTACAAATGATTAAATTGCTATCTCTAGCTTAAAACAATGTTTAGTTGTAAAGCATTGATTTCAAGTTTAGTTTTCCCAGTTACACTGTATAGTAGAGATTTTTAACCTCTAGGCCATGGAAAAGTAGTGATCCCTGGCCTTTTGGAAGGAGGCCACTCCACCAGAGGTGATAAGCGGGTAATAAGCTTCATCTGTATTTACAGCATTCCTGATGGCTCATGTTGCTACCTGAGCTCTGCCTCCTGTCAGATCAGCAGCTGCATTAGATTCTCTCAGAGAAGGGCAAACTCGATGTGGACTGTGTCACATTGTGCTCATCTTTCGCACTGATTTTGCATTACAGGGAGATGTATAATTATTGATTTACATACTCTAATGTAATAATAATGAAACAATGTGTATGCAGAGTCCACAAAAAGTGTGTACATATTTCAGGGAGAGAATTATATAAATATTTTCATATCAAATTTAATGAGATTAACA
Source organism: Dasyprocta punctata (assembly GCA_004363535.1). Taxonomy (NCBI): domain Eukaryota; kingdom Metazoa; phylum Chordata; class Mammalia; order Rodentia; family Dasyproctidae; genus Dasyprocta; species Dasyprocta punctata. The sequence goes on along the minus strand of RJWM01008027.1, from coordinate 3,366 downwards.
AAAGTTACTTTTGCCATCTACAAGTATATGACATGTTCAGAGTGGTGGCCATTAACTTCCAGACATTTATCAGTACAGTAAAACGCTGCTTGGGTAACCTTGGTCACTGAGATTGCTGAACATTCACTTTCAATTTCTTCTCAAAGTGTAGTGGGTTTTCTGCGATATATGACAAGCTCTAGGGAAAAAACATCAAACTATTTTCCTTTTCCTAAAGTGTGTGTGAGTGTGTGTGTGTGTGTGTGTGTATATATATATATATATATAATATTTAGTTGACCTCATATCTATTATGATGTAATAATAATACAAATTTAAAAAACAAAGGGCACAATAAATGTAATATAATTAAATCATCCCAAAACTTTCCACCTTCCAGGCCAATGGCAAAGTTGTCTTCCCTGAAACTGGACTCTGGTGCCAAAGACATTGGATTGCACCACCATGTAGCCAATGCAACTATAACAGTGACTGAATTTTCTCTAATTCCTATTCTTATACATCTCTCAATTTTTTATTAATCAAAAATGTTTATAAATAACCACATTCAAAAATCATAGACAGAGACATACTGACTTACTGAAACCGAGTCAGTGGATACCCTGCTCCTTAGTAACTCTTTTATTTTCTAGGTATAAAACACTTCTAGAGGTCTCAAGCCCAGATAGTTAGGTAGGCTGACAGATACATATATATGTAGATAACATACAGGTAGATATATAGTGTATTAACAATTTAAAAATGAAGGAAATATTGACATTAAACCTATTTTCACAGGTGGTGGGTAAAATCCCACATAAATCATGAAGAATCTATTATTTCAAAAGAGAGAACATGTGAATCCCAACTGCATCTGAGCAAGCTTTACATTTTTAAAAATATTCAATCAATTCACCATCTGTTTTCCATAAAGTTTTGTACAATCATATGCATCTCTTCGGTAAAAACAAGACTAAAACCACCACCACCATAAAAAAATATAAACAAACATCAATTTGAAGAAATCTAATGATAACATATTAAAATACACAACATTTTAATTTGAAGAAAATTAGAAGAATAATAATTTCAATGATTTGTAAACTGGTTGGACATTAAACATTAGGTTCATAAAATTTGTAAAATCACAAATTCCATTCATTACATTGAATCAGGTGTAATTAGGAATTATAGATTTAAACCTTTCTTGGGTCACTCTAATATAATTTGTTCAAGCATTTGAAAATCACTGGTTTCAAGTCTTACAGTAAGAAAAACATTTTATAGTAAGAAAATTTTTTATATACAAACTGTCAAATGTTTTCACTATTTTAAGTTAATTTTTAAATTAAAATGTCCCTAGGCTTTATATCTAATTGCATATGATCAAATAAATATCATATCTTTAATAAGATATGTCATATTATCTGTTTCAATAAATCCCACCTTCTAAAGTAAATCTGTGTGAAATAGATCAAAAGGGAGCTCCTGAATTAACTTTTATGAAACAATCTAATATTATAACTACTAAATTTTAGAAGAATTAGAATGCAACAGCTATTTTTAAATTGTATTATATGTTGGCTATATTTAACTTATATATTACATGTATAGTTGACATATATACATACAAAATTATTTATTTATTTTTGGGCACCAGAAATTGAACTCTGTACCTCATGCTTGCCAGGCAGGCACTGTGCTGCTGAATGATACCTACAACCTTAATAACACGGATCAAAGTGAAAAAAGTTGTTCTATATTAATGTACCTAAAACTTTACAGTAAATATGAGCTTAATTAATAACATGTGTAAACCAGTGAGTCAATTTTAAAAATCATGGATTAATGGATAACCTGTATTCAAGAAAAATGCTGGAAGTGATGTATGCTCTGTTTTTTAAATAAAGTTTTCTTGGAATGGTAATTAAAACATTTGTTAATGACTTATTTTTGCCAAATGCACATATTCTGTGTTGAACAGAGTTATAAATGATGAGAAGAAACCTTATTCAAATGATGTATGGAGGCATAGCTGTTGGGCCGAGCTTGCGGACTGAACCAGGGTCGGGTCCGCGTCCCGCGCGGTGCCCAGCACAGCTCCCTGGGACCGGGAGGCCTTGGCCCCCACCCAGTAAAGGAGGAGACTCCACCTGCACGCCCCGGGAGGCCGCCCTTCCTTGCTGCGCACGGGACACAGCCCACTGGGTCCCGCGATCCTGCACGCCGCGAACCTCAGGGAAACGCCGGCCAGCCGTGCAGGACACAGAGGTACGCAGCCCAGCCCAAATCAGCCCAGGAACCCAGAGCTGCTCACCAGGGAATTGAGCAACATAGCTGCAGGGAACTGGAGAGCTTGGGCCCCCCCACCAGAGTGCAGAGCGCATGGCAGCTCCATTCTTCAGCCGCATGGCTCCGCTCGAGCGTGTGACATCCCACAGCTCCTGTGCAGACTGCGCCACCCAGCAGGGTTGCTCCCAGCACTGTAGGCCTGGGACCTGCCTGGGCCTGCCCCGCAGGCATAGCTGTTGGGCCGAGCTTGCGGACAGAACCAGGGTCGGGTCCGCGTCCCGTGCGGTGCTCAGCACAGCTCCCTGGGACCGGGAGGCCTTGGCCCCCACCCAGTAAAGGAGGAGACTCCACCTGCATGCCCCGGGAGGCCGCCCTTCCTTGCTGCGCACGGGACCCAGCCTACCGGGTCCTGTGATCCTGCACGCCGCAAGAGTCAGCGCGAACCTCAGGGGAATGCTGGCCAGCCGCGCAGAACACAGAGGTACATAGATTCCAGAAGAAAATGACAAAACGAAAGACCAAGAGGCAGTCTCAGTCCCCCAGCCCACAGAGAACAAACCCAAGAGATACTGAAATGGAAGACAGTGGTAGTCACACAAATGGACTTTCCGAAATGATAGAAAATGCATTAAAGAAACAGCTTGATGAAGCTATAGAGAAAATCAAATCAGAAATATTCTCTCAGCTTAAAAATGAAATGAGAATCATTATTAAAGAAATGTGTTATCTAAAGAAGAGCAAGATAAAAACATAGAAGAACTTAGGAAAATGATCGAAACCTTGAATGAACAATATAAGACACAAACAGAATGCATGAAACAGATGCAAAGGGAAATGCAAGAAATGAAAAACTCCATGGAAAGTTTGAAAAACAGCTTAAATGAAGCTGAAGATAAAATCTCAGATCTTGAAGACAGCATGGGAGACCATGGCCATGAAAGAAAAGATCTCCTAAAAATAGTAAGGAACCAAGAAACAACAATTCAACAGCTGCAAGACGATGCCAAGAGAAACAACATAAGATTAATAGGCATAAATGAAAAAGCAGGAGTCAATACCAATGACCTGCGAAGACTATTCACAGAAATAATAGCA